>CM064497.1:25812899-25885382 GCA_032716605.1 Paralithodes platypus | reverse complement strand
TCTCTCCTAGGGCGCATTTTCATTTGTGGCCGATTAAGCACTGTCATTTGAGCGAAAAATGCATATCGGTGGGCTCCATTTATCTCTTCATTTGGGCGAAAAGTTAAGCTCCATTTTGGACGTACTCGACACTTCACTTGGGCGAGAATCACAGGCGGTTCCCAGACATTCTAGGTGGAACATATGGCTATACCTTTCTGTTCATCATTTACAAGCACAACATGTTCCATCCTTGTTCGTTTTCACTTCATTTGCGGAAAGATACACAAGAACTTCATGACGACCGGGATTTTTTTTCTGCGCTCTCTGTACAGTGCAAGGGAAACGTTTCTCAGGTCTTTTGGTTCAAGTTGGCTTTCACTATCATCCATAAGTTCTTTTCTAATAATTTTTAAAGGTTTGGCGCTTATGCCAGACTCTGCGCATCTTTTAACTTGCACTGTAAGTTGTGCTTCAATGTTCTTAATGTCACTTGGATGGTTATATACTCAGTCATAGTTTTTATGATTGTTTTTCCTAATTCGGTTCGGGCTTTACATCTGGCTTTGTTGCTTGTACACCTCCATGCAGTATTACTATTTGTCAGTGCTGTATCAACTCGAAACGAGAATCCATCGAATATTATTGTCATTTTTTCTTATTTTTTTTTGTTTCTGTTGGCTTCTGAGATGGTGCCTTCCATGGTCCTGTTCGTGGAATGAACGTCTCTCTAGGAGTCTAGGGGATCAGTCTCACACAATGATATACTATGAACCCTCAGCCTCGTTTTTTCATCTCGCCCTTGTGTTTGATTCTGTGGTTCTAATCTGTTTGTTCCTACGGCTCCCA
Source organism: Paralithodes platypus (assembly GCA_032716605.1). Lineage (NCBI taxonomy): Eukaryota > Metazoa > Arthropoda > Malacostraca > Decapoda > Lithodidae > Paralithodes > Paralithodes platypus. The sequence continues at coordinate 25,884,554 of CM064497.1, read as the reverse complement.
CTACTCAGTCAAATTACTCTAAATTATCAGCCAACCTTGACAGGCAGTTCTATAGCATTTACGCTGTTGTTGCCTTATTCTGATTTCGCCCAAATGATGGTTACCATTTCACAGAATTACTGATATGTTGTCGCCCAAATGACATAGTGAACTGGCGCCCAAACGATAGAATAACAAATACAAAATTTCGCCCAAATGAAATGCGCCCCTCTCCTATTCTCTCTTTCTCTGATTTGTATCCATTCGGCCCCATTCAGCCAACTATTTTAAGACGTTTATCCCCATCCAGGTGTCGATTTCATCTTGGCGAGCAATAGCGAGCCAGCATTGTATAGAGAAATCCGGCTTCGCCGGAGACATTTTTTTATCGAAAAATGTACAAATTTAGCTTGCTGTCAAAACAAAAAATATATATATATTCTACTCTCTACCGCTCGCCAGGAAAATATTGACACCTGGATGGGGTAAACGTCTTAAAACAGTAGGCTGAATGGGGCCGAAGGGATACAAGCCAAAGAAAGAGAGAAAAGGAGAGAATAAAAGCAGGTGATCCCCCTTAAGCATTAGCAGATCACATCTGTTCAACGAATCTTCCCAGGATCATTAGATAAACACAGTAAGGATTTGTAAATTATATCAATGGGCACTGCAATATTTGGATGAACATTATAGCCAATCAGTTAATTGGATGGACAACAATTGTAGGATTAATACGTTTCGTCATATACAATTGTTCTGATGAATGTATGTACTGTATATATATATATATATGTATGTATGTATATATATATATATATATATATATATATATATATAATATATATATATATATATATATATATATATATATATATATATATATATATATATATATATATGCACTGCTATATATATTGACATGTTCATTACAACCATTCGTTTAAAATATATTTTCTGTTACACAGTTGAATATTGTTGAGCCACGAACCTGCAGTGTAACAAAGAGACTGTTAGCGGAATTACAACATAACAAGCCCTATAAAGGCCAGAGTACGGAGCATGGGGTTGGTTTCTCTATTTCCGTAACCCAGTATTTTCACTTTTCTCCATTTCTACCTATCGCTCGTCCTAACTACTATAGTTATTTTTTCTCCTTTCCTGGAGTTTACGTAAAATATGTACAGTCCCCTGCAGAAGTTCTGTTCTGCTCTGAGATGTTATTCATGAAATTAAAAACATTATTTTTCAATAAGGAGAGTTCCTTCCTATGCGATAGTTTATTCACCTCCTTCTCATGCAACTGTTAAATAAGATACTACACTCTAAATTGAATTATACTATATGCACGTCCATTAATAATATATCAGAGATGAACCGAACTTTTGCAGGGAAATATTTAGTAATCAGGTAAAGTATGTAAATATTTGAATGTATTCCAGGATTTATATTATGAAACTGGTTACCCTACTGGAAGAGTAATATAAAATACAATGTGGTTTAAGGGGAGGTTTTTAGTTTGGTCTCTAGATATCCATCAAGCTTAAGATTACACCCCCTTGAGCCCTTTTCAAGATAAATTTGTACATTTTTCGGTAGAAAAATGTCTCGGCTGAAAGCCGGTTCCTCTTAAATTACAGGCTCGCTATCGCTCGCCAGGATAACATCGACACCTAAATTGCACGAAAGGTCTTAAAATTGACGGAAATGGAGGAAAGTTCTTAAAATCGCCAAACTAATGGGGCGACTGTCTTAAAATCTCAAAAGCAATGGGGCTAAACATGAGGGAGAAAGGGGTCCAGAAAAAAATCCCTCAAGTCGATATCTCCCCTTAATAGAGTAATCACTGACGCGGCAGCTCGGCACACGATGAGTAATAATGCTTTATCATTGTGCAAAAATTCTTCTTCAAAAGCGGAACAAATTCAGTTTAATATTATATATGCACAACTGAACTTGCATAGTGTTAACGCCATGCAAGAGAGAGAGAGAGAGAGTGTGTATGTGTGTGTGTTTTTTTTGTGTATGTGTGCGCTACAGTAACCCCTTCAGGTTACACAGATCCGTGTTTTCATTATATTCTGAATATTATTAGACGATTTTATTAGGTAAAGGAGGGATCAGTATGAGTCAAGTGATTAATTGAGATCACCTTTACCCAGCTGATTGCTAGAGGTCTTTTCTAAGCTGTATGTAATCATCAAAGAATATCCCGAAGAAAATGCTATAGTACGTCATGAACCTCAAATGATTAAGTGTTTTACTATCATAAAAACAATGCGTACTATGATGAACCCAACTATTATATGTTAACCCGTTGAAAATCCAATTATTAGACGATTTTATTCAGAATAGGATGTGTAAATGGAAGTAAGGGGGATTTTTTCGGATAGTATTTACCCATGTAATTCCCACATGTCCTTCTTAAACTGTATAAAATCGTCTAATAATAGCCAGTATATACTCTCAAAATACGTCATAATCTTCGAAGTGGTTAATTACCTTTACCTGTATCCAATGCACCAATGTTTAGTGGCCCTCTGTTTTTGATCAATGTTTAGATGTATATATTGAGGTTAAATACATTAATTAATTGGTCAAATTGGCAAATATATTTTCATATGCTGATCAAAGAAGGCTATTTTGAAAGACAAATGTTATTAACCTCTTGAAACTCTGACGCGTTTTAGCAGTTTATTTTGGCTATCATTAGACGATTTTATGCAACTTAGGAAGAATCTGTGGGTATTAAAAGGGGTAAATACTATCTCAATCAACCCTCTGCCTTGCGTATCCCGTTACTAATCTGAATAAAATCGTCTAATAGTAGCCAGAAAACAGAACAGAAACGCGTAATGGAGCTTGAAAGGGATTAAATGTATAAGTAACTATACGATATGGGTGTAGATAAATGTGCCTCAGACTGTTGCGTGGTATCTACTTACTGCTAATGTATAATGTGCCTCAGAGTGTTGCGTGGTATCTACTCACTGCTAATGTATAATGTGCCTCAGAGTGTTGCGTGGTATCTACTTACTGCTAATGTATAATGTGCCTCAGAGTGTTGCGTGGTATCAACTTACTGCTAATGTATAATGTGCCTCAGAGTGTTGCGTGGTATCTACTTACTGCTAATGTATAATGTGCCTCAGAGTGTTGCGTGGTATCTACTTACTGCTAATGTATAATGTGCCCCAGAGTGTTGCGTGGTATCTACTCACTGCTAATGTATAATGTGCCTCAGAGTGTTGCGTGGTATCTACTTACTGCTAATGTATAATGTGCCCCAGAGTGTTGCGTGGTATCTACTTACTGCTAATGTATAATGTGCCTCAGAGTGTTGCGTGGTATCTACTTACTGCTAATGTATAATGTGCCTCAGAGTGTTGCGTGGTATCTACTCACTGCTAATGTATAATGTGCCTCAGAGTGTTGCGTGGTATCTACTCACTGCTAATGTATAATGTGCCTCAGAGTGTTGCGTGGTATCTACTCACTGCTAATGTATAATGTGCCTCAGAGTGTTGCGTGGTATCAACTTACTGCTAATGTATAATGTGCCCCAGAGTGTTGCGTGGTATCTACTTACTGCTAATGTATAATGTGCCTCAGAGTGTTGCGTGGTATCTACTTACTGCTAATGTATAATGTGCCTCAGAGTGTTGCGTGGTATCTACTCACTGCTAATGTATAATGTGCCCCAGAGTGTTGCGTGGTATCTACTCACTGCTAATGTATAATGTGCCTCAGAGTGTTGCGTGGTATCTACTCACTGCTAATGTATAATGTGCCTCAGAGTGTTGCGTGGTATCTACTTACTGCTAATGTATAATGTGTCGCTCCATCTCTGAATTAAAAATATCGCGTCCCCATTCAGCTCATTAACATAGTATTATAATCTCTCTCTCTCTCTCTCTCCATCATGTACTTCTATATATATATATATATATATATATATATATATATATATATATATATATATATATATATATATATATATATATATATATATATATATATATATATATATATATATATACGGTATATATATATATATAAATTCTATGTTATTATTCAACAAGCCTCCTGGCACCCGAACAGAAATGCTTCCCTGATCACACAAGCATAAAAAGAAGGGCAATTCTAGTGACTACGTCATCTAACATGCCCGAGAAACACTGTTAATTACAATAGTAGTTTATACATGTGTGTTATATTTTATTATAACCCTCTAAGTAAATATAAAAAATACTTTTCTTTTAGTACACGCCTTCTGTATATTGCCATGGAATTGAATAAAAGTATGTGAAACTTTCACATAGAGATTTAATAACAGTACACATCAATCCCAGTATCGTTTATAAAATTTGAAATAATAAAAATGATGTAAATTGAAAATCTCCAGTTGTTTGCTGTAATCAATTTTCTCCGTCACTAAACTTATTCGACGCTCTCAAAATATTTCTCTCTGGATGTGTACAGTCTGCAAACATATTAACTGCGATCTAAAGTAGTTGCTCTAGATTTTAAAAGGCGCTTGGCAGTTTAGAACAGTATTATACGCGAGTAATAACAATACATTGAATTTGATAATGATATCAAAGGAGTACAAAGGAGTACAAAGGAAATCAAGCAACAACAGATCTAGTGACCCTTCTAGGTTGCTTGTCCTCCAAAACACTGAGGATCAAGTGTCCAAACAGTGGTTTAGAGTGGGTAAGGGAACATTGGAAAGGGAATTACTGCCCTGGAACTAATGTCCGTGGCAGGATTAGGAAGTTAGTAGGGGACAGATGGGTTAGTAACTGAGGGGGGGATAAAATAAAGTTATTCATTTACAAACGCAGTCAGTCGCGGGTTTGATGCGAGATATTTGTCTAGGCGGAGTTTAAATGAATCAACGGTGATGCAGTCTATAACGTTTCGGGGAAGCCCATTCCACAAGTTGACAACTCGATTGAAGAAGAAATTCTTAGATTCGTGTGAGTTAAAAGATTTACCAATAATTTTGCAACCGTTTCCCCGCGTGTAATTAGATTGGTCGATAGTGAAGTACTTACTACAGTTCATATTGTCGATGCCTTTGATGATTTTGAACACTTGAATTAAGTCACCTCTTAATCTGCGCTGGGCTAAAGGAAATAGATTTAATTCTCTAAGACGCTCTTCGTATGGTTTGTTCTTTAGGCTCGGTATCATTTTGGTAACTCTACGTTGAACTCGTTCTAGCTTGTTTATATCTTTTTGGTAATAAGGGCACCAGGATTGAACGCAGTATTCAATCGTGATGCTATGTCCGGTAGCAAAATGCTTAGCGAATTTGGCTCACAGAAGAGATACCTCTAACTTGATTCCCGATGAGATAGATAGATGACTCCTGCCAGCCGATGCCTCTGTTGACCTAGCAGTAAAGAGGACTCTGGAGTTATAGTCCAGGAGCCAAGGGGTGTTTGCATGCATGAAAGGGCCAGAAAATCACCCGCTTGATTTAGTTAGAGGGTCCACTGGGACACCTTTTTAGCGAGGGTAGACATCCCGAAACCCGGCAGTTATCGTGTTATTCGGGGTTTTCGCTGAATTTAATGAAATCAAAATAACTCCTTTTTTTACGTGTGACGGTTACATAAATTGCAATAACTCGGCAATGAAATGGTCTACAGAGCTCTTTCACCACTCAAAATAAAGCTTAAAGAATTATCTATTCAATGGATACAAACACAATAAGATTGGTCAATACCCAAGGTCACAAGAGGTCAAAGTATGACCTTTTCTGATGAACTAAAATTTATGACTTTTCAAAATTAAATATTTGTGAAAAATAGGTAAATGGATTGAACGTTTAATGCTTTTATATTCTGGTTAGGTACACCATAGGCAAGTTTTTGAAATTAGTTGGAAAAGTTGATTACGTATTTTAACCCCTTGGCGTCCAGTACAATAATATGAAGTTTGCGAATGATATACCAATAATAGCTATGTATTGGTTATATAATTATGGTACTACTGAGTCAGCTAAAGTTCTATCAAAACACCCTGTATCACAGTATCACACATTGCATATATATCTTCAAAGCAGATTTCAATTATTTTTTGTCACATTAATGAATGACCTACTTTTGGGGAGAGGGGTGAGCTGGGGATACAGTTGGAAATGTATTCTGTGATGTGTCACATTAATGGCCTAGGTTTTGACATCCTTTCACCTGACATTTGCAGTAAGGGCAGCATTTCATATCTAGTTGTCTGCAGACACAGCGTTTAGTAGAGCAGGAGGTACATTTACAGGGCATTGCAAAGTCATCCGGTAGCAAGACTTGAAGATGGTCCGGTTGAAGAATGCCATCTTCTTCAATGAAACCAAAGTCTCTGGGATCCAGTTGAGGATTGCTTAGGCAGTGTAGCTGTAGATATGTCCCAAAGAATGCCCTGAGGACATGACCTTTGACTGATCAGCTGGTGGGAGGCAGTTCCAAAATGGTCTTTTTGCTGTGGTGCCGTAGTAGTACCGTAAGTAGTACCGTAATTCATCCATTGTTCTGCAAGAGGTTCCTGATATGTACACATTCACAAGGAACTCTTCCACCAAGATGAAGTTAATACAGTTCAATTCCTTTCCAAAATCAATCAGATAATGCACCGGATCTGCCTTCAGTGCAGCAGCCTTTGTACCAAATTTACTTGAGGAATCACAACCAGTGAGATGGTGCAGGGCAACTAAGATTTTGCAAGTATCTGATCCCAACTTATCGCCTAGAACATGAAGGGGTATGTATCTTGTGGTATTACCAACATGAAGGGGTATGTATCTTGTGGTATTACCAACACCAGCACGAATCCACATCTCTCGTAGGCCATGTGCCTTAAGAAGCGACCAGTAGTGTAGGGCCAAGATTACTACATCAGTATCATTTGATATAATAACCACTCTCTTAGTCCCATTCTCAACTGCATGACGAGCATGTGGGATAATTCTGACGTCGGCCTCTTCAATCGTTGTGTCTAGATCAGGTAATGGTGTCTCTTTTCCATTCAAAATAGCCAGGCATGATTCAATTTCAGGTGGAAGTCCAATTGAGCTAACAACTGTATCTGTCATCGGTTTTGGCTTGGTTAAGATGCGTTGTCGAATGAGTTTCTGTAGCTTGGATTTGTTTGCAGATTAGGCCCAGAATGCATCCATTGTGACTGGCAATTGCGTTCCTGTACCTATCCCATATAAATCAATTGGGCTGCAACCACACCTTCTAGTTCTTTCGCTGTCCTTCACTGAACCCTCAATGTATGTGTCAAAGACGAAGTCGACACATTTAGAGTTGCTGCCAAGTCCATATGACACCTCCAAGAACTTATCGCAGAGTTCACCAAAGGTGTTCATCTGGGATACCCGCATACGACGAAGGCCTGCCATTACATCAATGATAGTCACTGTTTTGCTGGCTTCCATTTAGATTGTGGTATATAGTCTGTTTTTTCAAGGTGTTTTTCTAACTCAGTGCACAGTTCACTTTTGTTTGGTTTGGTCATTAGTCCATTCTTGTCAAAGAGGTAACTGCTGTCAATCAGGTCAAACCCCAGCAAATGTTTCATGTCATATCCTCGGACACGAGCAATGTCATAGATCTTCTGGGTTTCTGCCATTTGCTTCTTGGTCTCATTGCTTGTAGACTTATAGGTACTTTGGTCTCCCTTCATGAAATTTGAATGTCTTAAGGTTCGTCCTGTGAATGGTATCAAAGATGGATCTGTGTTTCATTACGATTCTTTCATTTCGGAATGTTTCATACTTCTTCCTAGATCTTTCATCAAATTCGAGCAGATTGTCACGGATTTCCTTTGTCATGATTTCCTGTGTGAGGATGTTGTGAAGCTTGTCTTTGTCTCCTTCACACGGTAACGTCATGGGGTTGTCATGTTCTTTTACATACTCAATCATATCCTGAATCAATGTCTCAGATGACCTTGTTGCTGATAAGTTGAACTCGGGGTTTACTAAATGTTCTGTGCTAGGTGTGACGACTCCACTGACCTGACGTTGGAAATTGACAACAACTAACATTTCATGGTAAATGATCTCCCACTGAGCAACGAATTGCTTCTTTTTGGTGCTACCGATGATACCCCCAGCACTCTTCTGGGATCGATTTATCGTCTGCTCGAGACACATGTCTGCCCCTACAGCACTGAATGGTCCATCTGTCCGCTTCACCACGAACTTGCCTGCCAGGAAACTCTTGTACACATCTTCTGGTAGCTTTCTCATATCTTCTAGGTATAATGAAGCCCATCTAAAATAGTTGACCCTATCACATCCAGCAAATAGCGGCAGCACAGATTGAACACTTTGGAGATAAAGTTTCCAGTCTCCCTCACGGTCTGACCTAACCAAGTCCTTTAGAACAGCCACCATTCTGACGAAGTGGTCCCAGAATGTAAAAGTCTCTGACGCTGCACTTCTCTGACATCTAAATTTATTGAAGTCTTCAACCATGACTTCTGAGTTTGACATAAATGCCTCCAAATGAACCTTGCTTTCCTCCCTCTTCTTTTCTGCTACAGAGTTTTTCAACAGTCTCAGATGCTCAAGCTCATCCCTGTACCTCTCAAGAAGATGGCATTCTTCAACCGGACCATCTTCAAGTCTTGCTACCGGATGACTTTGCAATGCCCTGTAAATGTACCTCCTGCTCTACTAAACGCTGTGTCTGCAGACAACTAGATATGAAATGCTGCCCTTACTGCAAATGTCAGGTGAAAGGATGTCAAAACCTAGGCCATTAATGTGACACATCACAGAATACATTTCCAACTGTATCCCCGGCTCAACCCCTCTCCCCAAAAGTAGGTAATTCATTAATGTGACAAAAAATAATTGAAATCTTCTTTGAAGATATATATGCAATGTGTGATACTGTGATACAGAGTGTTTTGATAGAACTTTAGCTGACTCAGTAGTACCATAATTATATAACCAATACATAGCTATTATTGGTATATCATTCGCAAACTTCATATTATTGTACTGGACGCCAAGGGGTTAAAATACGTAACCAACTTTTCCAACTAATTTAAAAAACTTGCCTATGGTGTACCTAACCAGAATATAAAAGCATTAAACGTTCAATCCATTTACCTATTTTTCACAAATATTTAATTTTGAAGTCATAAATTTTAGTTCCTCATCAGAAAAGGTCATACTTTGACCTCTTGTGACCTTGGGTATTGACCAATCTTATTGTGTTTGTATCCATTGAATAGATAATTCTTTAAGCTTTATTTTGAGTGGTGAAAGAGCTCTGTAGACCATTTCATTGCCGAGTTATTGCAATTTATGTGACCGTCACACGTAAAAAAAGGAGTTATTTTGATTTCATTAAATTCAGCGAAAACCCCGAATAACACGATAACTGCCGGGTTTCGGGATGTCTACCCTCGCTAAAAAGGTGTCCCAGTGGACCCTCTAACTAAATCAAGCGGGTGATTTTCTGGCCCATTCATGCATGCAAACACCCCTTGGCTCCAGGACTATTAGTAGTAATTTCTCACGTAGTTTTAGAGTTTTTTAGTCAATTATTATAAACATGTCTTAACCCTTTCTGGTGCAACGTCTTGGGGGTTATGATTATAAAAAAAAAAACTTCCAGTACCGGTGCCGTCCTTTTACCTTTATTCTGGCTACTATTAGACGATTGTATTCAGCTTAAAAAGAGACTCCAGCAATTAACAGACCTCAAACCATATCACTTAACCCATTTTACTACCACAGATACTTCTTAAATTGCACAAAACCCTCTGAATATAGTAAGAACAAAAGAACGTCACCGGTACAGAAAGGGTGAAAATACGTTGCTAAGATGTTCCCTAATTATATTTTCTTCGTGCTCTTCTGGTTATTATTATTTGTTGTTTTATATTGTTTTACTTGCATGCTTATCAAATTGTGTTTTTTTTTTTATTTGTATTAGGCCTATGTTTATTTTTCCATTAACACTTTTATTAATATTATTATTGCAATTATTGTTATTATTATTAGTATAACTACTACGATACTAAGCTACTTCACTTTCCAACACTGACTCACACAAGTAAGTCAAAGTATTGTGGGCCCATGCATCAAGTAATGTTCACATGTGTGGTGAAGCTCCACCCATCCCGCACTTCTCAAAATGGTAGAGGCAAAAGCACATTGTCTCGTCAGCTTACCTCCTCTTACTAATTTACTACAATGTATCTCTACACACAGTAATGTAACAACTCTCTCTCTTATAGTGCTAGTATAATCTTCAATGTTCTTCTGAGCTTTGTTCAGTCTATACCTTTTCCCTTACGGAGAGTAGGTGGCACCCACCTGTCAACACATTATGCACCCATAGTCTGTCCACCTCTCTAACCGAAGATTGAACAGACTTTCCCAGTCTTTCTTCCACTCAACAAGAAAAGTAAGGAATTATGTCCCTCAATCTATCTTTCCCTCATCCTACAACTTAAACTCCTTCAAGCTCCGTGCTTCCAGACAGTGTGACTCTAACATACCTTGAATTTTGTTCTCTTTCTCTCTTTCAATTTAGCAGGCAGGGGGTAGAGGCGGTCCCGGGACTACTTTCAGACAAACTTTGCTTTTTGTCTCCTTTTTACACATAGGAAAAAAAGACTGTCTCCAAGGTAAAGGTCAAAGAATAAGAAGGAACAGAAGTAGCTGGAGGGAGGAGAGAAAAAGGTGTCTCGCCAGAAATAATGTGAGGAATCTTAATGAGGTTTAAGTGTGTTCGCGATTTTTTTTTCTGTAAGGCTTTATAAATTAGCAAAAATATATATATATATGTGCTAGGCTCTCGCTCTCGCTCTCTCTCTCTCTCTCTCTCTCTCTCTCTCTCTCTCTCTCTCTCTCTCTCTCTCTCTCTCTCTTTATTATATATGCACATTTATGTACTGTCATGTTTGCTAAATCAGTAACCCTGCAAATTTTCCGGCAAATCAAAAAATCAGATTTGCAAAATCACCTTCAGTACCTGGTAAGTTTGCAAAAGGAGATGAAAATGGACACTTTGCAGAATCACAGATGATTTTTTAGTTTTATATACAAAATAACCACACGGGAGATAACTATTTATTTTGTTACTGAGCTGCCTTGTTCAGTAGTTTAACATTAGGCATGACACTATAAATTTGATATATATTGTATTTAATCAATGGAATGTGGAAGTTTACAAAAAATAAATCGGATTCAAGCGGAAATAAACGTAGAATAAAAATATATTCAAGCGGAGAAAATTAGAGCACTTTGTGTTAGGCGATTCGAATGACCAGCAGTCGGTGTCACTTTGAGGATTCCAACTGATGGCTATATATGGGCCATAACTAGCACTCAACACCTTGAGGCCATCATTATCAAATGTTAATTGAAATCTTGGTTGGTCTCGTTAAGCATATGTAATCTTTTGAATGAGTTTTATAGCCACACATGTCTCTTTTCATGCCATTGATCACGTCTCTAACACAATGTTAAAATCTGTGAACCTGTCTATTGGGAGTTTACAGGGCATGGGCAGCGTATCTGTATAGTACTGTACGTGTACCTGCTTCAATTTTTTTTAAACGACCACTGCACATCTTACTTGGTATTATGCATGGTTGAGGCATATCAAAATTTTCATATATTTTTCCTTCATTCAGTTAATGCTTTTTTATTATACTGTTGAACGATAACAATGGCTGTTTAATAATAACCTGCAGTATGCTTTATAAAGCTAATGTTCTCAAACAGAGCATTAGTAGCATACTAATGGTATATAAACACAGGGTATTAAAATAAGGTTCTAAATAGCATGTAATGAAAAGTATTCCGCACAAACAGTAACCAGAAAAGCCTGATGAAGAGTACAAAATCAATGAAGGGTGAGAATATAAAACACGAACACATATTCACATACTCACCCACACACACGTATGTCGGCACTAGGCATGCAAACCCCCATCCTGATGTATACGTACGCGCACTGATCTGTAGATATAATATATATATATATATATATATATATATATATATATATATATATATATATATATATATATAATATCTATGTTTCACATACATTCTAGCAATATCCATGAATAACATAGCTTTCCCTGTGTAGCAAAGTGAAAACATTTTCCAGAAAAGCCATTTTACTATCCCTGTTCTTGCTGGCTGGTTAGCGTCCTGAGTACATAAACTATATTGGTGGAAGGAAAATGCGGAAGAAAAGTTTTGCTGGAAGAAAAGGTGAGGAGAACGAAAGCGGGTAACGGGTAGAAACATAAAGTGGCAGGGGAAGATATTGGTTCTACAAGGAGAATGCTAGACAATTATAGAACATAAACCAATTGTACATAGCATGAAGATAATATATATATATATATATGGAAAGCCCGATCGTGGCCATGGCCTTTCTCAGGGACTCGGGGCTGTTCGGCCAGGCAGCTTAGGGAACAACAACAACAACACGATTATTCTCGTTCCGTTTGCTCACATATTTGTGGCACTAGGGCGAGTTATAGTGAAGGAAAACAAGGTAAAAACAGCCCGAAGTAACATAAAATTCTCTATAGAAGTCGCCGTGATGGTTAAGGTCTGAGTTTAATTAGCAGTGGTCTGTACATTTACAAGAGCAGGTCAGGGACTTACAGTAGACCGATTAAGTGAAGATTGTGGGAGAGGCCTTTGTCCTGTAGTGGATTAAAGATAATACGGTGTATATATATAATTTCATACACTTGTGATATGAATACCAAGTTTCACTGAAACTTGTATTTAACAAATTGACTCGTCACGGGCATAAACCAATGTTGTAAGTTTTACCAAATTATAGGCTAAGTGTAATAGAGTGGTAACCCTCTCAGTATGCGACTACGCATTTCTTCATATTATTTTGAGTTCCATTTATATTCTATATTTCAGTTTTTGAAGATTCTTTGGTAGCCAAAATGCTTAAGGGGGTAGGGTTTACTGGTCAATCTATCTATCTATTACCGGATGCCGTGATCCCCAATGGGGTGGCCACGAACGAATCGTCCCCATGCACTTCTGTCCCTAGTCAGTTGATGCCCCTCTTCCCATCCAGCACGGCTTTCACGCATATACTTCTTAACGCCATCCTTCCACCTCTCTCTCAGTTTACATCTCCCTCTTTGTCCTTGCACCTCACTCTCGTACATTCTCTTAGTCATTCTCTGGCTTCCCATACGTTCCACATGGTCGAACCATCTCAAGGTGTTCCTTTTCACACTTTCCAGCACATCTACATCCACACCACACCGCTCTCGCTCTCGTACTTCCTCATTCATCTGTCAATCCCTCCATGTAATTCTGCACACACTTCTCAAGTAGCTCATTTCCACCCCTCTCACTCTTAGTTTGTGTCTCTCCAACAACGTCCATGCTCCACTCCTGTATGTCAATGTCGGAATTACCACAATATCATGCAAAGACTGCTTTACTCCCATGCTGACCACCCTATTTTTTGTTACTGCTTTCAGTGTTCCTTCAACCCTCTTCCCCTGTTGCACCCTATCCCGCATGTGTTCATCTATACTCCCATATTTACTTAACACGCTGCCCAAATACTTAAATGAGCTCACATTCTCCATAGCCTGACCATTCAACCTCACCTCACACTCTGTGAGTGCAACCTTTTCAAAGACCATAACCTTACTCTTCCTCGTATTTACCTTCAGATTCCGTTTTTCACACACTGTTCCAAACATATTTACGAGACGAGACGCTCCAACTCCCATTCACTATCGCTCATCAGAACTTTATTGTCAGCAAACAGCAGTACAGGCACCTTCCACTTGTTTCATTCCCTTATCAGCGGTATAACAACATCCATTGCTCCTCTTGTATTTCTTTCACGACTCCATCCATATATATATTGAACAACCATGGGAACATCACACACCCTTGCTTTAACACAACATTCAGATAACAAAACTCGCTCTGTTCATTCTCCACACGGACTGACGCCTTTGCACCCTCATGCATGCTCTTCACTGCTTTCAGCAACTTGCCATCTACTCCATCATATATTCTCAATACTCTCCACAGACCTTCTCTATCAACTCTGTCCAAGTCCATAAAAGCAGCATACAACTTTTGTCCCTCCTCCAGATATTTCTCCATCACATATTTCAAAGCAAAAATCTGGTCTACACATCCTCTCCCCATCTTATACCCGCCCTGTTCGTCACCTAACCAATTCTAGTTCTTACCCTCTCGATCACTACCCTACTGTATATCTTCCCTACTACGCTCAGAAGACGTATCCCCGGTGATTACCACACACTCCTCTTTCCCCTTTACCCTTATACAGGGGGAATATTATGTCTGTCTTCCAGTCATCAGATGCACTTCCCTTCTCCCATGCTAGCTTACACATTTTCCATACCCATTCGATCACTATCTCACCACCATACCACATAATTTCCCCACACACTCCATCTATTCCTGATGTTTTCCTTTTACTTATTAGTGTATTTAATTATTAATTATTATTTTAGTTTCCTCCTTATACCTCCATTAATCTTACTAATTATCCGCAAGATCCCCCTTCAAGATAAATTAGTAAATTTTTCGGTAAAAAAAAATCACGTCTGAAGGCCGGTTCCTCCAAAATTAAAGGCTCGCTTTCGCTCGCCAGGAATAAAATCGTAACCTAAAAGGCACGAAAAGTCTTTATATTGATAAAGAAATGGGACGATAGCTCTTAATTAATCCGGCAAAGGCTGGACTATGGTATTTGAAATATCCCGCCGCCATACGAAGGTATCTTGGTTTATTCCCGAAGAAAATTTTAATTTTACCCTAAATATCGTTGTTACTTATTCATATGCGCCTATTTTACGTTTAATATGAAGATATTAACATTAAAGAGCAATATAACAAAGTGGGAATAGTATTTGGGGGGTGAAAAAGACGTATTTTTGCCGACTGGTCCATTCATGAGGGGAGAGCCGCGGCGGCATACATCCTCTCCTCCCGAGTTCTCAAGCAACACTGACGGCTCTATGTAGAAGTCTCTCTGTTGCAAAGATCTCTAAATGCCTCGCCCATGTTATAGATATCACGTGAAGGAAATTTGCTCCGAAAATTAACCGATAAAAGGGGGAGTAAGAGGAAAAATAGGAGATAATTGAGGAGGGGGGAGAAGGGGGGGAAGGAGGCGAAGGGGGGGCACATATGTAAGAATGGTAGCAAGTAATGGAGGAGAATTATCTCACCTAATCACATATGGCTTTGTTTTGAGTGCCACTGGAGTGTTTTAACCCTTCCTACCTGGTATGCCTTATCTAAGGCATGAGCTTAATAGCCTAATTAAGCTTGGTCTGAACGCTGTGCGTATGACGTATGTCAACAAACCCAAGCGTTCGTCACCGCACCTCTGAAAACAAGAAGGAGAAGACTCCTCAATGTTATTGTTCTGACGTCATGACGAAATTAGTGTCTAAAAAGCCCCCATATTGGCAACATCTCTGCAATATTGGCTCCACTGAAATCGTCATCACAACTGAACCAGTTGACTTACAGAGCTCTACTCAATGCCAAAATACAGATTGAAAACCGCACTACGATTATAGATGAGTGGGAAAGTTCTAGCAGTGAAAATAAACATAAATACGGTAGCCTAGGCCTAGACGTTTTTCAGCCATTTCGCCCGGGTATGGGCGACCGTCATTGGGTAAGACAGCCCGGGGAGGAAGGGTTAAAAGTCTTTTTTTAGGCATTGGATCTTATTTTTTTTTATTTTTTTTTTCTATGTGATTGAGGGTGGCAAAAGGCATAACTGCCTATAGCGAGTGCCTCCCCCATAGTTGAAAGAGTGACAGGGCCAAAATCAAGGGACGTTCGAGCCAAAATGCCTGGACACACGGAGTTTGAAGCAATTTAAGTCATAGGAAGAGGGAAAGACTGATTCTGGGAGAGAGTTCGAAAGCTCAGCTGTTGAGTAGAAGAAAGTTTGAGAGTAACGTTTCACTCTTGGGTTGCAGAGTTGCACAGAGTAGGGGTGGGATTGAGTTGCAAGACGGTTACCACGTGCCCTACGTAAAGGAGGTGGTATGCACTGGGATAGCTCTGAGGAACACTGATTATTATAGTAGCGATATAATAGCGAGAGAGATGCAACATTGCGGCGGAGAGAGAGAGAGATTGCAGAGAGTTGGTGAGTGGACGGGAGTTAATGATACGAAAGGCCTTCCTTTCAACTTTGTCTAGGAGAGCGGTGTGAGAGGAACCTCCCCACACATGTGAACAATACTCAATACAAGGGCGCACTATGCCCCTGTACAGAGCAAGAAGCTGTGTAGGGGAAAAGAACCCCCTAAGGCGGTTGAGCACACCAGGCTTCTGGGAGGCTGCCTTAGCAAGACTGGTAATATGGGCCTTCCAAATGAGAGCAGAAGAAAAAGAGACACCAAGAATATTGAGAGAAGATGAAGGGTTGATTTTTGTATTGTTGAAGAATAAGGGATAGTCCGCTGGGAGATCCTGACGGGTAGATAGATGGAGAAATTGGGTTTTGGAAGCATTAAAGTTAACAAGGTTTTCTCTGCCCAAATTGGAAATAGTATTTAGATCAGAATTTAAGAGTGCTATGGCTTCATTACGTCTGTCGTTGAGGGATTGCTGGCTGAGGCGTTCTGAAAAACTAATGGAGTAGTGTAAGGTTGAGTCGTCTGCGTATGAATGGATGGGAATTAAGGTACAGTTAAGGAGATCATTTATAAAAATTAGAAAGAGAATAGGAGATAGGACAGAGCCCTGAGGAACACCGGAGTTTATAGGGTAAGGAAGTGAACAATGGCCGTCCACAACCGCGGCTATGGAACGGCCGGAAAGGAAATTAGAGACAAAGGCACAGATGGAGGGATAGAAACCGAAGGAGGGTAGTTTAGAAATTAAAGATTTATGCCAGACTCTATCGAAGGCTTTCGATATGTCTAGTGCAATAGAAAAAGTCTCACCGAAGTCCCGAGGAACTTCGCCTTCCACCACCAAACCTCTTATGAGGACGCTCACCTTTCCTGGGTTAAAATCAACAAACTAATGGTGTGAATGTCTTAAAATCTTAAAGCTAATGGGGCTAAACATGAGGGAGAAGGGGGTCTAGAAAAAACAACTACTTCCCCCTTTAGATAATGATTACCGATTTCGATTTCCAGGTATCCTTCATAAACTGCATAAAATCGTCTATCATTAACGAGAAATAGAACACAATACCGCCATCGTATACGGCAGGAGTATATTCTCTTCCTGTCTTAAGGAGAGATTCTCACTTAACATATGTTGTTCTTTTCTGGACCCCTTACACTTTCATATTTAGCCCCATTAGTTTTGATATTTGAAGACGTTGACCCCGTTAGTTTGGCAATTCTAAGACCTTTCACCCCATAATAATTGTCATGTTTAGGCATTTTGCACCATTAACAGTAGGTGTCTCTATATTTATGCCGAGCGATAGAGAGCCTGTAATTTAGGAAGAACCGGCCTCCAGCCAGTAAATTTTTCTTCCGAAAAATTTACATATTTATCTCGATTGAGGGTTTTGGGGGTATTATTGTTAAGCTTTATGGAGGTCTAGGACACAAACTAAAACCCTGCCCTTAATGTATGAAACAATTATTATTCTTCCAAAAAATTTACAAATTGATTTCGATTGAGGGCTTTGGGGGTATTTTTGTTAAACTTTATGGAGGTCTAGGGAACAAACAAGAAACCTGCCCTTACCTCCCCGTTTGTCATCATTTTGCCTCACTATCAGCACGGCCGCTTGTTTTTTATGTTCTCCACCTCCCTCCCTGAACCTCATAACATAAATTACCACCTGGCATTCTCTCCATTCTCCCTTTCTTTCTCTCATCCCCTCTCTTCTTTATCTTTCTCTCTCACTCTCACTCTCTTTCATTCTCACTCTCTCTGTCTCTGTCTAGCTGTCTGACTCTATCTCTCTCACTCTCACTCTCTCACACTCTCTCTCTCTCTCCCGCTGTGTGTGTCTATGCCAAACACACACTTCTTCCCCCTCTGTAGAAGTGTACGTGGGTGGTGAATCCTTGTATACAAACTGCTTCCGAACACTAAATAAATGTGGTATAAATTGACCCCTTTGATACCCGATTGGTCCGGAAGAATCTAGTGCAATCTAAAAAAGTTATGTATGATTATGTTCGTGGCATTTTCTCAGAGGCATAACAAAAATAAATGTTTGATCCTATATTAAATTAATTTGTCATGTACAGTACACACACACGCATATGCAGCAAATTCCCAGGCTTATAAACATATCTATTTCATTTTGACTTCATATCCATATCAGGTTGACAATGGCAACAAAATAGAGACGCAATTTCATACGAGAACTACAGACCGACATGTAAGATTAACCTATAACATAAATGACCCCTGTAATTGTAGTGGGTTATTGTCTTACAATGACCCAGTGTTTTCCTAATAGGGGTATCTTCTTGCAGACAATGATATGCATGGCATGCAATGAGGAATCACACAAGGGCATTTATTGACAATTATTGAGAGCCAAAACATTTACGGCAACACACCTGGGAATTTAGTGTTGTATCGAAAAGTCGAATATCTATGCGACTTATATATTTTTTTTAACTCATAAGCTGCCAAACTAAATACGCCTATGACACTAAGTAAGATGAGAGAACACGTGGTAAGATGGCGTGACTATGCAATAGTATTGGTATTTTGAATGGCCAGTATCGGACTAATGCTTGTGATTTATGATTAAACACACTAAAGTAAGTCACATCGATCTACTAAATCATTTCAGAATTAAGACCATGTCTGGAATTGATAACGATCCTACATGTATGATGTAATTGAAATACATATCAGAAAAATTGTTGTTAAACAGATATACCAGAACCTGTAACAGCATGCAGGTTAGCAAAAATCACCACCGGGCCTGCAAACACCACCAGCATCCCCTGACTACCACTACCAGCATGGCCTGTGTCCTTGCCCTTTATCACAACCTTGATGGACATCTTGCCCTTGGTATCCTCTCTCTCAGATACCCTGAAAAAGATGGGCACAAGTCACCATAGACTTACCGAAGTCTCCCCACGCCACTACCATCATAGAGGATGTAAGAGGACAGTTTGCCCTCTTCAGCCAGCTGGTAGAAAACAGGAGTTTCTACTACCTGCCCCACCACTCATTAGGCATTCACTTGACACCTCCATCCTAGAATGATCGAAATCCGGCCCAATCATTAGGACCGCTCCAGCCCATATTCCCTAGTAGCCATGGCCCAGTGACACAGGAACTAGGTAGAGACCAGGATGTGGCGACTACTCTACTGCTTACCAAGGACTTAGGGAGTTCGTTTACCCAGGATCACCCTAGTTCCTCGCTTACCCAGGTGGAACAACCAGTATCGCTTACCCAGGTTACTGGCGCAATAAGGCTTACACAGGTTACTGCAACAGTGCTGCTCAACAGGGATACTGCACATTGACAGAGACCACCACCAGCCCAGCAAAGACGAAGTGAGGATAAGGCGCCACGACCACCAGCCCAGACGAGCTCCGTGAAACAGCGAAGAGGAAGGTGTTTGAGAGGACCGGAACCAGGACCTGTCTTAGACGCATGGCAAGTCTTTCTTTCTGAGATAGTGGAGCATTGTACTTTGTGCTAATTTGTTGTCCTGTACATTGAGGTCCCTACTTAACATTCAACTTCAACAATACACACAGCTATCCCTATCTCTGCACGAATATACATATATTTTTTAAGCACTATAGATCCATCTATCTATAATATTAAAGATATATACTTCTTCTTTAACGTCAGAACATATGTGCAACACCACTCAAACACATATTAGGTACTCTTTTATGTTTCTCCCTCTCCCTTCCATATCCATGTTCTGCCAATTTCAGGTTCTACCTTATTACTGAATTATAATCGTAATACCTATGTTTGCACTTCTCTTGTAAGTTATGAATAATACCTTATTTGCCATGAATGCATACTTGTTATGTCGGGCAATAATATTTGCTCGCGTACTTTAGTTCTCTCTTTCCACCCTAGGAAAGCTTTTAAGAACTATAACACTCAGCAGGAACACAGCTGACTCCAGATATGCAATTATAAATCTCCTCAATCTCTACCAATGATACAGAATACACGGTTGGGTTTCACAAGATTTTATTTCACTATAGATCAGGGTACTGCATGTATAATAAATAAACACTTTGGTCGAATCGTATCTATATGGAAATACTCTCGAACTTACTTCAAGAATGAATAATAATATTCTTAATGCATGGATGATACATAAATCAGTTAATAATAATAATTGACAAATCACAATTGATTAACATATGATGAACATATAAATATCGCATATACAGTAGGTCTATGCAAACAGAGCGGTTAGTCTCAAAGAATGGTTGATATCCTGAAGGTCAAAGTTAGCGTGTGGTAAAACGTGACGCGGTGTAAGGTCAAAATACTGAGGTCACAACGTCTCAAATAAACAGAACATAGAAAATAGGAATATCATCTGAATGCCAAATAACTAAAGAGTTATTAATAAAGAGAGGGGTTTTAATTCTCTACTAACGTATACCGCTAGATTTAACAAACGTAGTTCAGGGAACTGAGGAAATACAGATAAGTCTTATGGAGAAGACAAAACCCTCGTCATTAATATATTAACGCGGTGTGGGAAAATTAGAATTACTATGAATTCAAGTTAAATGTTTAATCTGGTTGTGAAGCCAGGAAACATAAATAAAAGTAAGTCTAGCTAAGAGACACGATAGTTAACACTCTCTGTGAACATCTATATCCGAATACACGTACCCTGATAATCCTATTAACTTAAGGTCAAATCTGTCAGAGGTGTTCACAATATTTACGTGTAGTGTACGGGTAATCGGGCCGAATCGATATATATATATAAACTTAGTGGCAATACACGAGTATATATATAAATCAATCCCAAGATAGCGTTTGTATGTACTCACGACACGAGTAACAAAAGGGACTAAGGAGAGAATAAAAGATCTCTGGCATTTACGTTAATTGAACACATAACATATCCTAAACAACCTTGCAATAATAACGAAACACAATAAGTAAACTAGAAGCACTTAATTTTGGGTAGGAGTATAGCAGAAGGTAGCCTTGTAGAGATCTGACACACGTGGGGGCGACCAAGTGCGTGGTCTGTCTTGGCCTGGTTGCCAAGGGGGGGGGGCCTCCAGAGGTACCCTCGCACAGGTAGCACCTAGCGTAGGTCACTTCCGGGACAGCCTACACACACTCTCGTCTGGACACCGTCTCTGCTTGAAGGGCACGATTTAGAGGGTTTTGGCTAGCCTCTTCGGATGGTGCTATCCGGTCGAGTTATTCAGGTACACTCCCCCACAGAAACTCCGTGGGACACAGTGCCTCGACTTGCTTAAATCTACCCTATTTTGGCCAGGTAGTATTTGATTTTACGGAGAGTGACAAGTCGGAGGTTTCCGGAACATAAGAGGCATGGGAAATATCGTTTTTTATTTATTGCGTGGTTGTCTAAAGCCTTAAAAATATAATGCATACATGAATATGTAGGGAATAGTATGTTTTATTTAATAATAAAAGTTAATAGGTTAAAGTCTAGGTATACATAGGATAATTCATTTACAATATTGGAGCCTTCTCTCCCTTTAGAGGCTTGTATAGAGTGATCTGCTTGCCTTCTCGTCTTGTGGAATTCCAAGCACAGCCTTGTCTAGCTGTGGTAGTGGTGCATGGAAACGCCAGGGTGGCTGGAGAAGAATGAAAGAGGTTGGTGTCTCATTTGTATGAATTCCTCCTCCGTATAGTCTAAATCTGGCCCAGGTGCAGACGGCCATTGTTTACCTGGCACCCGGGGGCACAAGCCAACAAACTGTGGTGGATGTCCTCTCCCGCGTACGCTAGCGTATGCTATACGTATCGTAAGCCGCACGTTTCTCCTGGAGTTGTGCTATGGGTGACAGGTATCTTGTTGTTGTTGTCCAGGGGAGGCTGTTTCCGGTCTCTCTTCCGGCAGGTTATTGAGGCAACTCTATAGTGGTGAGTTGTTGTTCCTGCCGTTGATGGGAATGGTTTTGGGGTCTCCTTTGGCATTATGTTTTCCATCCCTGTCATTTCACCACTCTCTTCTAGTCCAAGCCCTCTAATTATACATGATACATTGCACTCCTAATAGCTTATTCACTACGAATACCAAATTTATGGCCTTGTATAAACATTATAACCATAATTGATCGCATAGAAACGTTGAAAAGTATGTCAGTATGACGTTGCCTTAACCCCGTCACCACCATTACGTAATTGTCATCATATTCTGGTTACCATTAGATGCTTTTCTTTAGTCTATAATCTACCTCTACGACTGAAATGGGCAAATAAGAACTCAATAAACCCTCTTTAGAACACAGGTCCTTCTTTAACTGCATAAAATCATCTATTTTTAGCCAGCATCAAAGGTAAAAAGGCGTCATGGTGCTGAAGGGGTTAAATGTGATTCAACCGTTAAGGATAATTTTTGCTCTTACAATTACCAAAGAACCTTCCAAAATTGTATAAAATTGTCTAATGATAGCCAGAATAAACTGTCAGAATGCGTCATAATCTTCAAGGGGTTAATAACTTGTCCGCTGTTAATGCCCTGTACTAGACTGAAATATAATTCACATACTTATATAATTGTTTTTCTCTCTTGCATTTTCGTAATTGTGCTGGCGCCATTTAGTTTGCAATATGGATCGCACTCGTTAGCCCCTTCTGTACCAGCGACATCTGTTTATTTTGATTCTAGCTATATTTTGACGATTGTGTGCAGCTTAATTTAAGAAGAATATGTGGTAGTAAAACGGGTTAAGTGAGATTGTTTGAAGCCTGTTGATTGCTGTATGCCCTTTCTAAGCTGAATAAAATCGTCTAATAGTTGCCAAAATAGAAATAAAAGGACGGAACCGGTACAGTAAAGCCTAGTTCACACATGCACGAGTGTGAACTAGAGTCACCACGAATAGGGCAAAATGTGGACTTGCGCACCTACTCGCGGTCAATCGCAGGTAAAATTTCACTCCTACACAAAATTTGGGCCTCGAGTCCGACAACTCTCTGTGACTCTCGGAGACCCGTGATGACTCATAGTGACTCGTATCTACTTGTATCTACTCGTAACTATTCCCGATGATTCGTAAATGACTCTAGCATGACTCACGGACAAATCCACCTGTGGGAGTGACTACAACGGGACACGAGTCACCACGAGTCACCGCGAGTGGGGTAGCCATCAATTGGTGGATGACACAGAATACGTGAAGAACATGAGTAAACTACGAGTCACCACGAGTTGTAGGCGAGCCACAACGAGTGGGGACGAATGCAACGGGAGTCACTGCGAGTGATATATTAAATGGCCAATAATTTCATATATGTAATGCGAGTCACCGCGAAATAAGTACGAGTTAAACGCGAGTCACTGCGGGTTACGGCGAGTAGATGCGAGTCACCGAGTGTAACCGCGAGTCACTGAGAGTCACCGCGAGTGATATCCAAGCATCAAGTAAACTGCGAGTGGTGGCAACACGGAAGGAATACAAATCACCTGTGGAGTAGTAGTAGTGTTATGTAGTAGTAATCAGGACATCAGGATTTGCACTTATAATTGTTGCTCGCTGCGTAAAAATATCGACCTAATTCGCGAACTTGCAAGTCACCAGTATGATTTTATTTTCTTACAGGAAACTTTTATTACTCATGAAAAAAAACATATTCTTGATTATATTGATGAGAACTATGAAAGTGTTGGTGCTCCAGCCACCTTCTCTGATAAAGCTCTTGCTGCCATGGCTGGTCGTCCTGAAGGAGGAATGGCTGTATTATGGAGGAAAAACTCCCATATTAAAATTAATACAATTATATCAACAAATAATGTTATGGTCTTTAGCATTAAGATATTTGATACTGATATTTTATTAATTAACACGTATATAAATAGTGATATATGGGAAACTAGAACATTAAATAAGTACTTGGAAACTCTTTCAGCCCTTGAAGATGTCATGATGAATTATAATTTTGACGCAATATATTTTATCGGCGATTTTAATGCCGATCCTCTCTCGGGACGGGCATGCCGTAATTCGTCCAATTTTATGAATGATAATTCTCTTACATGTTATGATGTTGATATGTTGCCTGCAAGTTATTTTTCATTTGTTAGCTATGGTAATTCTACAAGTAGGTGGCTGGATCACGTTGTAGGTCGAGGAGATACTACGGTTAGCGTTGACAATGTTGCCATACTTAATAATGTTATTGGATCAGATCATCTGCCGTTAGTTACGACACTTGCAATTATCCCACAAAGTTTGCCAACTATGCAGTTAGGATACAATTGTACACAACCTAATAATGTAAATCATGAAAATGAACATGTAAATTGGACTCGTTTACAACCATCTGATCTTAGAGAGATCGACGACCTCCTTTGCCTAAATCTCAGTACAATTAGTTTTAATATATGTGAAAACTGTTCTAAAGTTGGATGCCGAAATAGTGAACACTTGAAATGTATTAATAAATTTTATACACAATTTTGTTCAGCCGTGGTGGATGCTTCACAGTCGTATAAAACTAAATTCGTTAAAGTTAATAAATATAAAGTAATCCCAGGATGGAACCGAAGGGTTAAACAGAAACATGAAATTGCTAGACATGATTATTTGAAGTGGGTAGAACTTGGAAGAAAGCGAGACACTCAGGAATATTTAAACATGTTGGAATCTAGATTTTTTTTGTTAAGTAATCTTAACAGTGAAGAGAGGGAAAGCGAAGATTTCTAATATAATTGATGGAGAAACCTGCAGTACACAAATTACGAATATATTCGCAGATAAATTTCTGGGACATCAAGTTCAAAAAAAAAATTCGGATGAAGTTGATCTTCTTGATAAAGTTAAAAGAGCTTGGTCAAACGGTACAAAAATGTATTTAAAAATATCGAAAGTTTCAATTAGGAGAGCGCTGGATAAATTAAACAATGGAATAGGCCATGATGGGATTCATACTGTTCTTTTGAAAAACGCTTCCGATAATTTACTAGATATTCTATCACAGTTTTATAACGCAATATTCTCCCACTGCTATATGCCAGTCGATATGCTTAAAGGGAATATTTTTCCAATAATTAAAGATAATAAAGGCAATATTAGTGACTCTTCAAACTATAGACCTGTGATGCAGTCATCATGTTTACTGAAGGTTTTTGAGATTCATTTATTAGAGGTATTATCAGAAAAGATTAGTATTAAATGAAAGGCAATTTTTTGTCATGGAGTCAAGAGGTGGATTTATGGGAAACAAATATTACTAAATATCAGGGTGGAACCTACGCACAGGTAACATCGTGCCGGGGATACACCTGGGGCCTATTACCTGCGAATTATGATAAACCAGGCTCCAGATTTAAAAGTGATTTAAAGTGCATAAAATTATGTTTATTATCAAAACCTTTATTATTTTGTTCATTACACGATGCTTTTAGTACTTTATTAACCCTTTAAGGATATGACGCGTTTTTAGTTTATTTTGGCCATCATTAGACGATTGTATATAGCTTAGGAAGGATCTGTGAGTATTGATAGGGTAAAAACTATCTCAACAAACCCTCTGACTTACATATAGCCTACCCTTCCTAATCTTAATAAAATTGTCTAATAATAGCCAGAAAACAGAACCGAAGTGTGCCATCGATCCTCAGAGGTTTAACCCTTTCAAGCTCCAAAACGCATTTATTTTCTGTTTTCTGGTAGTTATTAGACGATTTTTATTCAGACTAGGAAGGGTATATGGAAGTCAGAGGGTTGATTGAGATAGTCTTTACCCCTTTAATACCCACAGATCCTTCCTAAGCTGCATAAAATCGTTTAATGATAGCCAAAATATACTGCTAAAACGCGTCAGAGCTTCAAGAGGTTTAACTCCTTGAAGTTCTGACGCGTTTTAGCAGTTTATTTTGGCTGTCATTAGACGATTTTGTGCAGCTCAGGAAGGATCTGTGGAATATTATAAGGGTAAAGACTATCTCAATCAACCCTCTGACTTCCATATACCCTTCCTAATCTGAATAAAATCGTCCAATAACTACCAGAACACAGAAAAGAAATGCGTTTTGGATCTTGAAAGGGTTTAATGACATAACAGCATGGTTTTACTGAACAACGGAAAAACCTCTTGGACTTAAAAAGGTTAATATCCAAATCACCTTTAACTCTACCAGGTCCTTCGTAAGGTTCATAAAATTATCTATAGTCATAAGTAAAGAAATTGGCATCAATTCATTGAAAGGATTAATGCTTTATCAACTCTGCGTAAGCAGAGTGGTATCGCCCCCCGTATAGTGGTACATGTTAATCGAAATGTCTGTCTGTCTGTCCGTTTGTCTGTCTGTCCGTCCGAGAACTCCTCTTAGACCGTTTGACGGATTTTCACCAAACTTCACACGAACCTTCGGTGCGTGAATTCGACGGTAATTAAAAAAAAAAATGAATTTGTGCAATAGTTATGATCTTAGGTCATAACAATGGTTCCTCCCCCCCCCCCCCCACCCCAGGACCCCCACCGCCCACCCTGTACCTATTCCCTGTGTGTGTGTGTGCCCCGTAATGGCACACACATCACAGAAAGCCACACATCATACACATGTCTCAGATGTGATGATAATAGTGAGACGTATGTCTGTCTTTCCGAAAACTCCTCCTAGACGGTTAGACGGATTTTCACACAAACTTCTAATGAATATTCGGTACGTGAATGCTACAGTCAGTCAAAAAATATGTTTTGAATTTGTGCAATAGTTATGATGGTGAGTAGTAGTGATGATGGTGAAACTTGTAGTGACGATGACAATAGTTGTGATGAAGATCATAGTAATGGTGATGATGGAAGTAGTAGTGATGATGGTGATAGTAGGATACATGTTGGTAATACTTGTGACAGTAGTAATGATGATGGTTATAGTAGTAGTGATGATGTTAACAGTAGTAATGATAATTGTAAGATGGTGGTGATGATAGTAGTAATGATGGTTGATAGTTGTAGTATCAATGACGATAGTAGTGATTAAGATGGTAGTGACAATGGTGACAGTAGTAGTGATGATGGTGAGAGTAGTAGTGATGATTGTAATTGTAGTAGTGATGATCATCATAGTAATGGTGATGACAGTAGTCATGTTTATTGTGGGGGGGTTCCGGAAAGGGGGGACTGGGGGGGGGGCGGGTGGGTAAAACCATATTTTGGACCTAAAATCATAACTATTGCATAAATTCAAAAAATCTTTTTTGACTGACGTTCGCATTCATGCAACAAATGTTCGTGTGAAATTTGGTGAAAATCCGTCCGACGGTCTAGGAGGAGTTCCGAGACAGACGGACGACGACGACGACGACGACAGACATTGGTGACCCTGGTCTCTGGGTCTTCTGCTGGATGATCTAGATGTGTGTGATTTTGTATTTTGTTTGTGTGTGTTCATTGTTTTCGGTTGTATTGTCCCTATTCGGGCTCTGTCTTGAGTTGGCCACCCCATGCCCACCCAAAAAAAAAGGGAAAGTGGGGATTGGGCCTGAGTATATAATAAATAAAAATAAAGTAGAAGTGCCGTTTTGCCCAAAATCAAAACGGCATACCCAACTCTGCGATGGGTTACCATCATCACTATTAATGCCATCATCACTAATACTTCCTTCATAACTGCAACCGCCACAATCATCACGACTACTGTCATCATCACCATTACTATGATCATCATCACTACTACAATTACAATCATCACTACTACTCTCACCATCATCACTACTACTGTCACCATTGTCACAACCATCTTAATCACTACTATCATTGATACTACAACTATCAACCATCATTACTACTATCATCAGCACCATCTTACAATCATCATTTCTACTGTTAACATCATCACTATTACTATAACTATCATCATTACTACTGTCACAAGTATTACCATCATGTATCCTACTGTCACCATCATCACTACTACTGGCATCATCACCATTACTATGATCTTCATCATCACAACTGTTATCATCATCACTGCAACTTTCACCATCATCACTACTACTCACCATAATCACTAATACTCACACCATCGTCACTTCCATCATCACTACTGTCATTATTATCACAACTATCATAACTTGTCACCATCATCACTACTATTATAACCATCATCACTACTACTAGTACTGTCACCATCATATCTACTACTGTCACCATCATATCTACTACTGTCATCATCATCACTACTGTCAACATCATCAATACAACTACAACCATCATCACTACTACTATTATCACCATCATCACTACTATCACCATCATTCCCACTATTACTACCATCACTTCTAATGCCAACTAAACTAATTTAACCTAGCAAATACGTAGCGAGATGTTTTCGCCCCCAGAACGCCATCATTTCTTTGGGTGGGGGGGGGGGGGGAGGCAGGGTCTGGGAGTAGGGGGGGGGCGGTAAAACCATATTTTGGACCTAAAATCATAACTATTGCATAAATTCAAAAAATCTTTTTCGACTGACGTTCGCATTCACGCAACAAATGTTTGTGTGAAATTTGGTGAAAATCCGTCCAACGGTCTAGGAGGAGTTCCGAGACAGACGGACAACGACAATGACAACGACAACGCCGACGACAGCATTTTTTTTCGTGTGGTACCCACTATACGGGGGGGGGGGGGGCGATACCAAACTCTGCTTACGCAGAGTTGATCACCACCATCTTACACTCATCATTACTACTGTTAACATCATCACTACTACTATAACCATCATACTGTCACAAGTATTACCATCATGTATCCTACTGTCACCATCATCACTACTACTGCCATCATCATCATTACTATGATCTTCATCATCACTACAACTTTCACCATCATCACTACTACTCACCATCATCACTAATACTCACACCATCGTCACTTCCATCATCACTACTGTCATTATTTTCACTACAACTATAGTTTTAATAGCATTTTAAGGGATTTTAAACATGTAGATAAACATACGTTTTTATTTCTGTTTAATTCTTATTGCATACCTGATTACGGACTTTGTTTATGGAACAACAGCAATGTCTTAAGAGTAAAACTTTTCAAAGCATTTGAAGTTGCCTTTTCAAATGCATTGCGTCGCATAACTGGTGCTCCCTCTTACGGCAGCAGCCACGAGGCGGCCTAGTCCTGTGGTGTGTTATTACTGAGACATCACCTGGCTCGGGTACAAGCTCGTTTTGTTGTACTACTGTCACCGTCGTTACTAGCATCATCATCACTACTGGCATCATTATCACTACAAGTATCACCATCATCACTACTATTATCACCATTATCATTGCTATCACCATCATACCTGCTGTTACTACCATCTCTGCTACTGTCATCATCATATGAACAGCATCTTTACTAACAATCTTAACTAACATAACACCTAAGACAAAAGGAAGTTCTAGGTGCACTACAAAAAAAACCTCATATGGTGATATTAAGGTTCACGATTAACTATGTGATCAGAAATATAGTTTTTGCTTGCTCCTGATATATTGTATTATAGACATAATAAATTGAACAAATATAACTTATAGTCACAAGTTCGATACAAAGTTATATAGAGATGGGTTTTTTGTCATGGAGTCAAGAGGTGGATTTATGGGAAACAAATATTACTAAATATCAGGGTGGAACCTACGCACAGGTAACATCGTGCCGGGCAGACACCTGGGGCATATTACCTGCGAATTATGATAAACCAGGCTCCAGATTTTTTGAAGAGCAGGCGGACTTTAGGGCCGCGTTTCTCGAGATAGCTGATAAGAAGAGAAAGGAACAAGATAAAGTTACCGTGAGCAATAGATATAGGAACGTAATTATTGATTGTACAGGGGGCGAGGAAGTTGGCAAAACAATCAGTGGGGGTAACACACTTGAATACGACCGACAGAAAAAACGGCTACCCCGTAAAAATGCAAACACGCTGCATAGAAAGGAAGTGGAATCAGAGGGCGATATAAAAGAAGTTCCAAAAGAGAATGTCTTGGAGGAAGTTCGAAAAGAGATTGATGTACCGGAGGGAGCTCACCAAGAACAAGATTTAGGGGGAGCACAAGAAGAAAATTACTCGAATCACAAAGCAAGCGAGGAAAATGGAAAATCAGAAGAAAAAACTAATATACCCGTCGACAACACACTTGAATACTACCGACAGAAAAAACGGCTACCCCGTAAAAATGCAAACACGTTGCATAGAAAGGAAGTGGAATCAGAGGGCGATATAAAAGAAGTTCCAAAAGAGAATGTCTTGGAGGAAGTTCGAAAAGAGATTGATGTGCCGGAGGGAGCTCACCAAGAAAAAGATTTAGGGGGAGCACAAGAAGAAAATTACTCGAATCACAAAGCAAGCGAGGAAAATGGAAAATCAGAAGAAAAAACTAATATACCCGTCGAGGAAAATAGAGACTCAGAAGAAAAAAATATGATACCCATTAAGGAAAATGAAGGATCAGACGAAACTTTGAAAAGTGGAATAGATGTGGACCTAAAGGACACTGAAAAAAATGAAGTGGAATCAGAGGGCGATATAAAAGAAGTTCCAAAAGAGAATGTCTTGGAGGAAGTTCGAAAAGAGATTGATGTGCCGGAAGGAGCTCACCAAGAAAAAGATTTAGGGGGAGCACAAGAAGAAAATTACTCGAATCACAAAGCAAGCGAGGAAAATGGAAAATCAGAAGAAAAAACTAATATACCCGTCGAGGAAAATAGAGACTCAGAAGAAAAAAATATGATACCCATTAAGGAAAATGAAGGATCAGACGAAACTTTGAAAAGTGCAATAGATGTGGACCTAAAGGACACTGAAAAAAATGACCAGGAGAAAAAAATAAAGAAACGGGTTTGGTGCAAAATCCGAAAGGGTTTGCGGACTGTTTTGAAAGTGCTTACCTGCGGTTGTTGTTCTGGTGATAACAACTGATTTTTTTTTTTTTTAAACCATCGTTTTTACTATTATCACCGCCCTCTTACAATCCTCATAAAAAAATGGTTGACCTGAGACACTCGTGGTTGACCTGAGACAATCGCGGTTGACCTGAGACACTCGCGGTTGACCTGAGACACTCGTGGTTGACCTGAGACACTTGTGGTTGACCTGAGACACTTCGTGGTTGACCTGAGACAATCGCGGTTGACCTGAGACACTCGCGGTTGACCTGAGACACTCGCGGTTGACCTGAGACACTCGTGGTTGACCTGAGACACGCGTGGTTGACCTGAGACACTCGTGATTGACCCGAGACAATCATGGTTGACCCGTACTCATGAATACATTATAGCACTGAATGACTGAGTGAAAATGACAACATATGTAATACATGTAACATTAAAGTGCATAAAATTATGTTTATTATCAAAACCTTTATTATTTTGTTCATTACACGATGCTTTTAGTACTTTATTAACCCTTTAAGGATATGACGCGTTTTTAGTTTATTTTGGCCATCATTAGACGATTCTATATAGCTTAGGAAGGATCTGTGAGTATTGATAGGGTAAAAACTATCTCAACAAACCCTCTGACTTACATATAGCCTACCCTTCCTAATCTTAATAAAATTGTCTAATAATAGCCAGAAAACAGAACCGAAGTGTGCCATCGATCCTCAGAGGTTTAACCCTTTCAAGCTCCAAAACGCATTTATTTTCTGTTTTCTGGTAGTTATTAGAGGATTTTTATTCAGACTAGGAAGGGTATATGGAAGTCAGAGGGTTGATTGAGATAGTCTTTACCCCTTTAATACCCACAGATCCTTCCTAAGCTGCATAAAATCGTTTAATGATAGCCAAAATATACTGCTAAAACGCATCAGAGCTTCAAGAGGTTTAA
Source organism: Paralithodes platypus (assembly GCA_032716605.1). Classification (NCBI taxonomy): domain Eukaryota; kingdom Metazoa; phylum Arthropoda; class Malacostraca; order Decapoda; family Lithodidae; genus Paralithodes; species Paralithodes platypus. The sequence goes on along the minus strand of CM064497.1, from coordinate 25,852,551 downwards.
CTCCTTGAAGTTCTGACGCGTTTTAGCAGTTTATTTTGGCTGTCATTAGACGATTTTGTGCAGCTCAGGAAGGATCTGTGGAATATTATAAGGGTAAAGACTATCTCAATCAGCCCTCTGACTTCCATATACCCTTCCTAATCTGAATAAAATCGTCCAATAACTACCAGAACACAGAAAAGAAATGCGTTTTGGATCTTGAAAGGGTTTAATGACATAACAGCATGGTTTTACTGAACTACGGAAAAACCTCTTGGACTTAAAAAGGTTAATATCCAAATCACCTTTATCTCTACCAGGTCCTTCGTAAGGTTCATAAAATTATCTATAGTCATAAGTAAAGAAATTGGCATCAATTCATTGAAAGGATTAATGCTTTATCAACTCTGCGTAAGCAGAGTGGTATCGCCCCCCGTATAGTGGTACATGTTAATCGAAATGTCTGTCTGTCTGTCCGTTTGTCTGTCTGTACGTCCGAGAACTCCTCCTAGACCGTTTGACGGATTTTCACCAAACTTCACACGAACCTTCGGTGCGTGAATTCGACGGTAATTAAAAAAAAAAATGAATTTGTGCAATAGTTATGATCTTAGGTCATACAAATGACCCCCCCCCCCCCCCACCACCCCAGGACCCCCACCGCCCACCCTGTACCTATTCCCTGTGTGTGTGTGTGTGCCCCGTAATGGCACACACATCACAGAAAGCCACACATCATACACATGTCTCAGATGTGATGATAATAGTGAGACGTATGTCTGTCTTTCCGAAAACTCCTCCTAGACGGTTAGACGGATTTTCACACAAACTTCTAATGAATATTCGGTACGTGAATGCTACAGTCAGTCAAAAAATATGTTTTGAATTTGTGCAATAGTTATGATGGTGAGTAGTAGTGATGATGGTGAAACTTGTAGTGACGATGACAATAGTTGTGATGAAGATCATAGTAATGGTGATGATGGAAGTAGTAGTGATGATGGTGATAGTAGGATACATGTTGGTAATACTTGTGACAGTAGTAATGATGATGGTTATAGTAGTAGTGATGATGTTAACAGTAGTAATGATAATTGTAAGATGGTGGTGATGATAGTAGTAATGATGGTTGATAGTTGTAGTATCAATGACGATAGTAGTGATTAAGATGGTAGTGACAATGGTGACAGTAGTAGTGATGATGGTGAGAGTAGTAGTGATGATTGTAATTGTAGTAGTGATGATCATCATAGTAATGGTGATGACAGTAGTCGTGTTGATTGTGGGGGGGTTCCGGAAAGGGGGGACTGGGGGGGGGGGGGGGAAAAACATATTTTGGACCTAAAATCATAACTATTGCATAAATTCAAAAAATCTTTTTTGACTGACGTTCGCATTCACACAACAAATGTTCGTGTGAAATTTGGTGAAAATCCGTCCAACGGTCTAGGAGGAGTTCCGAGACAGACGGACAACGACAACGACATCGCCGACGATAGACATTTTTTTCGTGTGATACCCACTATACGGGGGGGGGGGGGGGGATACCAAACTCTGGGCAGAGTTGATAAAATGTTTATTTCCACAGATAGATAGATAGATATATAGATATCAAGCACATCATAGCCACTTACCAATACTTGTGGATCTGTATTTTGCTCATCGTGTAGACGAAGAATACAGATTTTATATGACTGTAGCGTACCACAAGTATTTTGTTTGGTTTATACATTTTTCTAGGGAAAGTCACGATATATAAATGTGGATATTATGATATCACACTTGCATATCGGTGTCCCAGGAAAATGTTTTAGTTATCATGAGAAATCCCTTAACTGACCACTTGCGAGTTTCAGGCTATAAGGAAGTTAGAGCTGTAGACATCGTTAGTAAACAGAAATGCAATAATATAGTAGATTTCTGATGGCTAAAGAGTATGTTGAATTGGATTTTACGTATTTATAAATGAACCACAACCGTATTTTAGCTGGTAATTCTGATAAATATCATGTCTACAGCTCCAACTTCCTCATAGCCTGAAGCTCGCAAGTGGTCAATTAAGCCGCTTATGGCCGACAGAATAATGTTAGTTGCTTATATAACAAAATATCTGTTTAGTAATGCAGGTTAAACATATCTGTTCATTACAACCTGTGTTATGTATGGAGGTCAATGAATATAATCAACCACTGGGGATTAGGAGAGGAGGAATGTTCATTGAACCATTTGAATAATATGTTACCAAAATTGTAGAGATGGGAGCACCCCTCGCTTGTTTTCTCTTTCTCTCCCTCTCTCTTTGGCTTGTATCCATTCGGCCCCATTCACCTTACTGTTTTAAGACGTTTACCCCATTCAGGCATCATTATTTTCATGGCGAGCGGTAGCGAGCCAGCATATATATTTTTTGTTTTGACAGCTAGCTAAATGTGTACATTTTTCGATAGAAAAATGTCTCCGGCGAAGCTGGATTTCTCCATAACATGCTGGCTCGCTATCGCTCGCCAGGAAGAAATCGACACCTGGATGGGGATAAACGTCTTAAAACAGTTGGCTGAATGGGGCCAAATGGATACAAGCCAGGGAAAGAGAGAAAAGTATAGAAAGATAAAAAAAAAAACACGGTGACCCCCCTTAATCCCTTCAGTACCGATTATATTATATTCTGTCATTTATTAGACGATTTTATTCAGCTTAGGACGGACGTGTAGTAATTAAGAGGCTACAAACTATCTCAATTAACTCTTTTTAACTACCACAGATCCTTCATAAGCTGCCTAAAATCATCTACATATAGTTAAAATAATACAACATACATTTCCGGTAGAGAAAGGGTTAAGAACAAAAGTGGCAGTCGTAAAAAAAAAAAAAAAAATGTTGTGTGTGTTTCTAATTCAGCATGACAACTACATTTTTTGTTCTATGTGTAGAGGCAAAAGGCAGGTTGCCTGTAACGAGTGTCTCCCCCAAAGCCAAAAGAGTAACAGGGCTAAATTCAAGGGACGTTGGAGTCAAAATGCCTGGACACTACTACTACTACTACTACTACTACTACTACTACTACTGCTACTACTACTACTACTATTATGTATATATAATCCCTTACTTTTCCAATTATTTAGTGTATGTTCGGGTTGTATTATGTTATTCAACTCAAGCATGACTTCTAACAATCAAAGGAGATAATTTCAATTATGATATTTAAAGGTGAGTGATATTGGTTAATGATAGTTAGAAAATATTACACATTGGCATACAACACAACTAAGAGTCAAATACGAAGAGGGAGAAACAGGTAAGATACAAACACACAAATAGACCATCAGAGGGAGAGAGATAAAGTGCGATTATTTGTATATAGCCTACGCAGAGAGAGAGAGTTACACAGAGTTACACAGATATTCAGACCATACAGACCTTGCGGTCCCAACTAGGTGGTCCGGCCTTAATACTACTAGACAGGGACAGTTAATAGTGGAAAAATAGGACAGTAAAGTACATGAGAGAGAAAATGAGAGTGAGAGAGAGGTAGATAAAGAGAGAGGCAGATAGAGAGACACATAAAATAAATATATGCAAGTGACTTAAATGGTAGACGAGAGACACAAATACTGTCACTTTTAATGTTCCTAATATAGCCTACCTGTAATTATCATGTTGGTGCGTTAACTGAGTTTAACTTTCTGTATCCTTATTGGTCCTATTGTACACGAATATGTGAACATTTTGAAAGGAATGTTATGAATTATTGGTACACAATTTAACCCTTTCATTACCAGTGACTTCTGTTACATTTTATTCTAGCAATAATTAGAGTATTTTACGCAGCTTAGAAAGGATCTGTGGTAGTTACAAGATTGTCTGAAGCCCTATAATTGCTATAGGTCCCTCCTAAGCTGAATATAATCGATTAATAGTATCCAGAATACAATGAAAAGAACGTCGCTGGTACAGAAGTGGTTAAGGCAGCAAATATTTATGTAGCAACTCTAATGTGTTATTGATATGCCTACAGTACCTTAAGGGGAGGTCTCCACTTGAGGGATTTTTTTCTTGACCCTTTCTCCCTCATGGTTAGCCCCATTGTTTTTTGAGATTTTAAGACGTTTGCCCCCATACGTTTGGTGATTTTAAGAATTTCCGCCCCATTCTGTCAATTTTAAGACCTTTCGTGCAATTTAGGTGTCGATTTTATCCTGGCGAGCGATAGCCAGCCTGTAATTTAAGAGTAACCGGCCTTTGGCCGGGAAATTTTTCTACCGAAAAATGTACAAATTTATCTTGAAAGGGGTCAAGGGGGTGACAATTTAAGATTGCTGGAGGAGTAGGAAACAAACTAGAAACCTCCCCTTAACATTACAGAAAAGCATGTGTTAGATACAGGTTTATACCTTTTCGCTATAGTTTCCATGAACTGATTATTTTTTTTAAGAAATCTAGATGTATTTGTTATTATTGTTGCATAGGCCTTCTTAACCCGTTCAGTACCAATGACATCCTTTCAATTATATTCTGGCAATGATTATTCGATTTTATCCAGCTTAGGAAGGACCTCTAGCAATACTAAGGGTTCAAATTATCTCAACCAACCCTTTAGACTTCCACAGATCCTTCTTAAGCTGCATAGTATTGTCTAAATATAGATAAATAAAATATTAACACACGTCGCTGGTACTCAGAGGGTTAACCTGACAGGGTGGTGTTAGGAATGCTATCATACTGTACATTTAAGTGAAGCAAGACTGTTTATCACAAGCCATACAGTCCTTCATGGGGCAGAGTCACTGCTTCTAAGGGGACATGGGCCGGTTTTCTGGACCCCCTTCTCCTTAATGTTTAGCCCCACTAGTTGTGAGATTATAAGACGTTCGGCCCATTAGTTTGGCGATTTTAACACCTTTCACCCCATTTAGTTGTCAATTTTAAGACCTTTGGTGCCATTTAGGTGTCGATTATTTCCTGGCGAGCGAAAGCGAGCCTGCTATTTTAAGAGGAACCGGCCTTCGGCCGGGATTTTTTTTTACCGAAAAAAGTACAAATTTATCTTGAAGGGGGGTCAAGGGGGTGTTTCTCTAATCTTGATGGAGGTCTAGGGTAGAAACTAAACAAATATATGAATAAATGAACTAATAGACCAAACAAACGGTCAGTCTCCCCTTAAGATCCAATTACGCATTTCCTTTCTGTTTTCCGGCTACTATTAGATGACCATATTTAGATTATGAAGGGTATGCGGCAGTCAGAGGATTAAATGAGATAGTCTTTACTCTTATAATTCCCACAGATCCTTCTTAAACTTTATACAATCGTCTAATGATAGCCAGAATGAACAGTCATAATGCGTAAATAATCTTTAAACTGATAAAGACATAATCCTCATTAGTGTCCTACAGTTACTGTGAACAAATAAGGCATGCTGTAATTTACTGTCGGGTCTTTTACTATATTCAACCCACTGTTTCTATTTGTGCCTCTCCTACACAGAGAGTAATCCAGCTAACTCACTCGAACACCCCCTCCTCCTCACTACACTTAACCATTAAATCACCACCACACTTCTCTCCAACAAACCTAAAGTACCTCTAACGTACCTTGATATTGGCTTGATATCACTCTTTCAACCTTGAGGGAGACACTTGTTACAGACAGATTTACCGTTTGTTTGTTTCCCGTATATATAAAAAAGACGCATGCAAATAATTGCTCTCATGGAAATTGTTTTATTATATTAGGTTTTCCACTTACATATGTTGCCTGTCGAGGATACAGATATTTGTTAATCCGATTAATTTGCAAGAGTTGCATGGGCAAAATTGCTCTCCCGCTGCAATAAGAGCAAATTAAAAGATGTGAATAAAAGTTTATCCTCTCATGTTGCATAAATTATGTTTGTGTTTATGTAATTTATGGTTAGGTGGCATTAATTCATGTTAGGTGTATGACATACACTAGAGCTGACATAGTTTGCAGATATCTATAATAAACAATAATGCAAATAATAGTGTATTGTTTAATACTACTCACTGAATCACTACACATGGCCACAAACACAATTGTATCTTTAATATTCCTGCAACCAATATTCAGTAATGAACGTGGATATTCCCTGTCATGACCTTCCCCTTTATCAAGGACATATTTAGAGATTGGCTACACGGGTGATACATAAGACAATTGTTGTTGTCAATTCTGAACTTGGGTATCCAATCTGATTAGAACCAAGCCACCTAATATATTCTACCATCAGCCTAGTTGCCAATACTGATTGTCAAAAGTCCGGAATACTATCAGAAAATTATGACGATCGAAAATTGTCGGAAAAAGTGGTTGTGTGACTCTGATATCATTGAGGCAGTGGAACACGGTGTAATTTTCAAATTAAAGGAGGCTGCCCTGGAAAAGAAATTATCAAGTAGGACGCAAGAGAGACGGATTTCCAGAGATGATTAGGAGGCAGATTACTTGTTTACAACCGGGTTAAGGCAATTTGGTCAGTCGTGAGCCATAATAGTTACGCACGCATTTGAATCTATATCGGCCCGTATTCATGATGCTTCAGAACTTGGCTTTAAATGTTCAGAGATGCTTATTAACCCCTTCTGTACCGGCGACGTCTTTTCAATTTTAGTCTTGCTAAACACTTTTGAGCAGTTTAGGAACGATCTGCGGTACTAGAAATTGTTAAGTGAGATAGTTCGAAGCCTGTTAATTGCTTGAGGTTCTTTCTAAACTTAATACAATCGTCGAATATTAGCCAAAATAGAACTAAAAAGACGTTCCCGGTACAGAAGGGGTTAACTTCAACCGGAAGGCCTGTCACACTGGCATCCCGATCCTTCCAGACTTTAAAATTACTGTGTGTTTCCTGGTACAAAGTCCTGCAAGGTCAGGGCAAGGTCAACAGTCATGGAAAGGATGCATCAATGCCCGGACACCCTCGTCTTTGTGTGGGCCACAATACAGACTGCGGGAGGTTCATGTGAACTGAGGAGGGGCGAGTAAGGGCCATGCCGGAGGTGGGCAAAAGTGGGGTTCCCATCCATTTACCATTCATCAACCGCCATTGTACAGCCTTTGTGTCGTCTATAAAACAAGGACGAAACAAGGATGGGACACGGATGGACAGATTATGTCCCTGCAAACGTTAAATTTGTAAATTTGCCCCGTTTTCCGCTAGACTTGCCAGCGTCTTACAGGTGCACGGCCAAGGCAATACTGGATGCATAGGTGCCAAACACTATGGTCGCCGCAAGGTTCCCCACAGTTGGTCCCGTCCCAAGAATCTGCAAAGTCGGCCAAGATGTGTCGACAAAGTCTTATGTGTGTACGAGGCATTATTAATGCTTATGACTGTACATATGGCACCACGGAATCTTCTCTAATGAACCCCAAACATAGATATAATGCTCTCTGTGTTGTTCCTTGTTCCCATTGAATAAATATGAAATGTGTTTATGTGAATAGGTGAACTTTACAACATATCACTGGGTTAGAATAAAGTTGTACTGAGTCACTAATAACAGTTATCAGGACCATTGATGTACATATTGTTAGATAGATCTCATGTTAGTTCAAACATCTATCAGAGGACATGGGTGATGGTGCTCAAGTTGCTGCGACTTTTGCAGTCCCTGGTTGGCAGGAATGGACATGAATTGGCATGCAATAAGCTCCTCACCATCATGATAGTGGGATGATCCTTTTGGGCTGCCTGAAGTTGTTGAGGCTGGTAGAGTTCCGGTTATCAAATTAGCTTGCAGCTCACCTATTGTAAGTGAAGCGAGGAAGGTGTCTGTTGCAAGAAAGCCTGTGTTTGCTTCAAGTGAAATGGGATTCGGAGCTGTAAGCATGGCTTATAGCTCACCTGTAGTATATGAAGCAAGGATGTAAGATTTGCTGGTGAATGGCAGATTGGCTGGTCTCCGACATCGGTAGTATTATCGATTTGGCCGATGATTCAAGCCATCAAATTGAGGTAATGGCAAGCTGACGGGCTGTTCTTGTTTACAACACCACTCTGGTACCCTGGGGTCTAATTCCTGTTCTCCCCACGCTTCCAAAATAGGAATGAAAATACGTTCGCTTATCTTTGATATTGTTAATTCTTGCAAGTATGTCATACCTAAACTTACACTAATACACATATATATATATATATATATATATATATATATATATATATAGAGAGAGAGAGAGAGAGAGAGATAGAAAGATATAGGCGAAACATACTTGCAAGAATTAACAATATAAAAAATACGGTACGTATTTTAATTCCCTTACGAACTGCGTCATCTTGGTTGCGAAGAAAATGTGAATGTCAAGACCGCAAGAGACTTCTCATTAGACATTATTAACATGCAGGGAAGATGAGACGGGGCTAAAAATGAAATGTAGCTTCATATTTTGTAATTTAACGCAATAACCCATTCAGTACCCATATATATACCATATATATATATGATACGTAGATGAGCGCCAGGGTCCAGTACAGCCAAGCATTAGCCAAAAAAACAACGAATGTATACAGTATATATGGGCTAGGATCTCTCTCTCTCTCTCTCTTTAAAAATTTAAACATAATAATATATATAACAAAAAATAAAATAAGTATCAGTAGTATACATATTACTCAACTTCCTTCTTTACTATGAAATTAATTTTCCAGTAAAACTGTTCTTATTCTGCCTTGTTTCCCTAACTATATTTCATGCCGACCCAAGGTGGGAGGGTTTATTGGGTGGGGACAGAGTCTTCTGCTTTGCTATCCTTACCTTCCACTTTGTAGCAAATTCTATGTTAGCGTTAAGTCCGGACTGCCTAGTAGGAACCGGAAGTTCTGTGCATAGCTGCGGTTGTGGACGGCCATTGTTCATTTCCTCACCCTATAAACTCCGGTGTTCCTCAGGGCTCTGTCCTATCTCCTATTCTCTTTCTAATTTTTATAAATGATCTCCTTAACTGTACCTTAATTCCCATCCATTCATACGCAGATGACTCAACCTTACACTACTCCATTAGTTTTTCAGAACGCCCTAGCCAGCAATCCCTCAACGACAAACGTAATGAAGCCATAGAACTTTTAAATTCTGATCTAAATACTATTTCCAATTGGGGCAGAGAAAACCTTGTTAACTTTAATGCTTCCAAAACCCAATTTCTCCATCTATCTACCCGTCAGGATCTCCCAGCGGACTATCCCTTATTCTTCAACAATACAAAAATCAACCCTTCATCTTCTCTCAATATTCTTGGTGTCTCTTTTTCTTCTGCTCTCATTTGGAAGGACCATATTACCAGTCTTGCTAAGGCAGCCTCCCAGAAGCTGGGTGTGCTCAACCACCTTAGGGGGTTCTTTTCCCCTGCACAGCTTCTTGCTCTGTACAGGGGCATAGTGCGCCCTTGTATTGAGTATTGTTCACATGTGTGGGGAGGTTCCTCTCACACCGCTCTCCTAGACAAAGTTGAAAGGAAGGCCTTTCGTATCATTAACTCCCGTCCACTCACCAACTCTCTGCAATCTCTCTCTCTCCGCCGCAATGTTGCATCTCTCTCGCTATTCTATCGCTACTATAATAATCAGTGTTCCTCAGAGCTATCCCAGTGCATACCACCTCCTTTACGTAGGGCACGTGGTACCCGTCTTGCAACTCAATCCCACCCCTACTCTGTGCAACTCTCCAACCCAAGAGTGAAACGTTACTCTCAAACTTTCTTCTACTCAACATCTGAGCTCTGGAACTCTCTCCCAGAATCAGTCTTTCCCTCTTCCTATGACTTAAATTGCTTCAAACTCCGTGTGTCCAGGCATTTTGGCTCGAACGTCCCTTGATTTTGGCCCTGTCACTCTTTCAACTATGGGGGAGGCACTCGCTATAGGCAGTTATGCCTTTTGCCTCCCTCAATCACATAGAAAAAAAAAAAAAAAAATCTGTTTATCTCTCTCTCTCTCTCTCTCTCTCTCTCTCTCTCTCTCTCTCTCTCTCTCTCTCTCTCTCTCTCTCTCTCTCTTATAACCGTAAGTAAGTCAGCCAATTATCTTTTTTCTCTTTACTCAGGCGCGGTAAGATCTCCAAAACGTGAGTCGGCTCCACTCGTTTCTGTAACCCGGTGATAACACTGGAAGTGGCTGGCTGATTTAAGGCAATGACCGAGTTCAAACAAGAGAAAAAAATATAGGATAGGAAAGAAGAAGGCTGGTGAAAATGCGAAACGAAAAAGAAGAAGAATGGAGGGAATAACTTGCGTGCAAAGTTACTAAAGAACAGAAGACAATGCGCATATCATTGTAAGACGTAGTGGAGGATTTTTAGAGAAAGGTAATAACAATCCTAGTGCCGCTATAAATGAGACTTGATAAACAATGGAAAATCTTCTACATTGCCACTTAAACATAGATGATTACTTATTGTACAACTATCGAAACGCTATTTGTGTTGAAGAATAAAGCTTTATAAAGAGTCAATTCCCTCGAAATACAAACAACCATCCGTGTTTGGATAGTAAACAATCACTATACCATTATGGATGTGGCTCATGTGACTGTACTATATATTTGATTCACCCAGCGGAAACCTTAGTATCTTATTAGCTAGTTTTGTGGAAATAGAGGAAAGTACGGTATAACTGCATCAGTTTGTATCCAAGTGTTCATTTATAATAACATTTATACCTGAAAAATTGCGATGTGGACAGGACGGCTTCCCGTCATTGTGTGGTGACTCCACCTGATTAAGGGGGGTGGGGGAGGGTGATGGTTCGCTTTTCAGGCTCCCCTTCTCCCTCATACTTAGCCCAATTAATTTTGAGATTTTAAGACGTTCCCCCCATTAGTTTGTCGATTTTAAGACATTTCGTCCTATTTCTTGATCGATATCAAGACTTTTCGTGCCATTTAGGTGTCGATTTTTTTTTCCTGGCGAGAGAAAGCGAGCCTGTAATTCTAAGAGGAACTGGCCTTTGGCCAGTCTAGGGGGTGTATTTGATGGAGGTCTAGGGAGGAAACTAAAGCAAATATAGACAGATAAATAAACAAGCAAATATATGCGGCCATCCACCCTAAGGGGAGATTTCCACTTGAGGGATTTTTTTCTTGTCCATTTCTCCCTCATGTTTAGCCCCATTGCTTTTGAGATTTTAAGACGTTCGCCCCAACAGTTTGGCAATTTTAAGAACTTTCGCCCCATTTATGTCATTCTTAAGACCTTTCGTGCCATTTAGGTGTCGATTTTTTCCTGGCAAGCGATAGCGAGCCTGTAATTTAAGAGGGGCCGGGAAATTTTTCTACCGAAAAATGTACACATTTATTTTGAAAGGGGGTAAAGGGGGTGTAATTTCAAGCTTGATGGACATCTAGGAAACACTAAAAGCCTCCCCTGTAGCCATGAACAAGTTGGTTCTGGAAACGTCTGTCCTGCTTTGTAATTACAGTTACTTGTAAACAATCGCTGACCTCCCATGATTTTTATATCATGGGAAATATAACTATATCAGTCAATTTCTATTACAAAACAGTATATAAGTAGATTCTAAAATTATATGCATCAATAAATATATAACTATTCATATTGATAAATACAGTATACCCTATTGTTTGTATTTATGATCAAATTAGAAGACCACGATATCTATGTGTAAGAATATTAGTCACACTAACATTCTTAAAGATGTGATAGATTCTGATTAGATAGGTTAGGTTACATTGGGCTAATGAGGTGAAAGTAAGGTTAGTTAAGCGTATGTTTGAGTAGCTAGGTACCAAATTAGGAAAAGAAAGGTAATCATGACTTAGGATAATTTAGTTAGGTTCGGATAGAAAATGTTAGATAAAGTAAATTATTTTAGAAATCGAACGTTTGTATATATATATATATATATACAGAGAGAGAGAGAGAGAGATTGCTATAATAATTATATATAATCTTTGATGGATATCAAAATGTTGTTTTGACGAAAATATTACCCTAACAAACATTGTAAAGACACACAGATAAATCATATTTTTCTTCAGGGTCGAACATGAATGGTTATTGAGTGTATTTTAAGGCTATTACTGTATTTCATTAGTTAACACATTTTCTGAGACGGAATTAATGTTGTGTAGATATACCGGTCACCGCCGTTATTTGCATATGGTGTTTACAATATAGAGTGGTTATCTAAAAGTTAATGTGACAAACTGGTCCACATAGCCCAAAGTGATTGAATATACAAGTTCGGGTTAGTTTTTTCATTATGCAATTTGTAGGAGCTTTAAGTAGAGTGTTTTACGCCACCACGAAGCACAGATAGGCAATACGAGGTTAACACACTCTACCTATGTACAAAAGTTAACACCTAATGTCAATTAAACTATTTATACTTTACCGAAAACCAGCACAATTAAAGTTTTAATGAGGTCAGCAGTCAAAACGTAAACATATAAATCATGCTTCTTGATTTGTTCCTATGAACTTACGGTAACTGCTACTTGTTAATGATATCTTAGTTTTTCCGGCAATATGCTATCATCTGGATTTACCCACGTTTGGAGTTGACCAACTATTGTGGTGCCTACATTCACACGTGGGGCCTTATGTATGTCATTAATAAAATATATCCTGCTTTATTGATTACTGTGATCGTGTTTAGCGAAAAGATTGAGATTTGCTATGTACAATATATATCCTTGTAGTCACTTAGAATACTTCATGGATCTTTTTTAATTTGTCTCATTGAAGAATAGTGAGCGAGATATATTCAAAACAATATTTGTATTCGAGTACGAGTACGGTATATTAATGAATCATTCAAACAGTGTATGCTAAAGAAAAAATACATTAACAAAAAGTCTTGACAACTATGCTTGCATTAAATACAAGAGGGATATGTAATCCTATTCCTGGAAGGCTTAACAGTAGCCAGTAGGTTTATTGAAGGTGAAGCATATGGATGAGAGAGAGAGTGAGAGAGAGAGAGAGAGAGAGAGAGAGAGCAATTACGAGTGGCTTACCTCCCTCATAGCAGGTCATAATAGTGGTGGCCCCGATAAGAGCCAGTTAAGGGGCCTTCATCACAGACAATTATGCTGTCAGCCAACACTATAGCCTTCCTTCCACCATAATGATTGCACCTTGGGAAGTATTGTGGGTTAACCCCTTCTAGCTATATGTAGATTTTGTGAAGGATTTGTGGTAGTAAAAACGGTTAAGTGAGATAGTGTGAAGCCTGTTCATTGCTGGAGGTCCATTTTAAATTGAAAACAAAAAAATATTCTAATAGTGGCCAGAATCAAGTTAAAAGGACACCCCGGTACTAAAAGGGTTAAGGGCAGATTTGTATTTTATTGTTCATATATGTTTATATTTAGTATTTTCTTTAGTTTCTTCCCAAGGCCTCCATCAAGCTTGAAAAAATACCCCCAAGATATTTTTGGTAGAAAAAGGCCGGACCGAAGGCCAATTCCTCCTAAATTACAGACTCGCTATCACTTGCCAGGAAATAAATATATACACGAAAGGTCTTAGAATCCGTGATTAATGAAGCGAACGTCTTAAAAATCTCAAAACTAATGGGACTTGACATGAAGGAGAAGGGGACCAGATAAACCAAGCCTCCCCTGAAGCGGACAAACATTAGCCTTTATATTTTATACCTGACCTCTATCACAATGTTTACAGCATTCTTCTTCTGCATAAAGCATATTGAATGATGGCGAAATATCTAAAGTGGAGCTACTACTCTTTATTTTGTTCCTCTCTCTCTCTCTCTCTCTCTCTCTCTCTCTCTCTCTCTCTCTCTCTCTCTCTCTCTCTCTCTCTCTCTCTCTCTCTCTCTCTCTCTTTGTGTGTGTGGGCGTGTGTGTCGATGTCTCTTTCACTCCCACACTCTTCAACGTTCGTGAAAAATAAAAGCGTTTCAGTTTATATTTACACCCTATTTTAGTCCAGTATACTGTACATTTCGACGGGTTTCGTCATCTGTGTTTCTCTTTGAACTGGTCCGCTTGTCGTTAACGATCTTCCAATCAAATGTTTCATCACTGTGTCATCTCAGATGACAGATTCTTGTTACTCCCTAGTTGGAATCCTTATCAGTGCTTTTGAGTTGACTAACAAATATAGAGTAATATTCATATATATTCTGGTAAAATATATGTAGTGTTTTACATTTATCGGCACTGAAAATAATTTGTAAAATTTGGGCCCAATTTTATAATTTATCTAAATAATTTTGAATATGTTCAACATGTAAGGGAGATATTACTATGTTTGCAATTTTCGCTTTGTCTGCACATTTCTTAATTATACATAAGAGTCCCTTATACGATGGCATTGACACAAATTAAGAAAAACACAATCTACAAATTCTGTAGCCCAGTCTAGTTCACTCGCCCTTTCTCTTTCACACCACTGGAGACAGTGCGTTTCATCGCCGTCTCAAGTTTAGAATCCCTTCTTCTCACCATGCGTGATAGTTCCTTGTCCTTTTCTTAGGCTATTTCAATCTCTCTCTCTCTCTCTATCTCTCTCTCTCTCTCTCTCTCTGACGCACACACACTCATAAACACACACAGACAATCACTTCCTGGCTGTTATCTACATGGGTGGGAAATATGGAGAATAATTAACTCACCTTATGGTAATGGTGGTGGTGGTAACACTGAGAGCAGACACCTTCAACTATCCCTGCACAGTAATGATATGGCTCTAGGATTCTAATTCCTCTCCCAGTCAGGCCACATCCATACAAGGATAGGCGACACACGCAGACACTCAGTTGCAGACAAGAACAGTATTAAAGTATGTCTACGTAAAGCAGCTATTAAGGTTATGAGGACTATATTTATTTGGTTTCGTATTGATCTATTGATTTAGTTATTTCTTTACATATATTATGGGGGGGGAGAGGTTTTAAAGGAAAACAATACTATCAATTGTTATTAAATACTGCTGTCAGTCCCATCCGTGAAGATATAATGCATAATATATAATTATGTGTAAGCAAGATACAAAATATAACAAACAATTATATGTAGCAAATAACAAATTATCGCCAGTGAAAGCGGATATGATAGAATTACAATAAAGAAACATGCATACAAATCAATTAGTAAGGTATATTTGCAGGCGAACTTGTAATTGTAAAGCAACAGTAAATACACACTATTAATGTTAGCTGATTAAGGGGAGGTATTTAGTTTATTCCCTAGACCTCCATCAACCTTAAAATTACATCCCCTCGAGTCCCTTTCAAGATAAATTTGTACATTTTTCGGTAGAAAAATGTCCCGGCCGAAGGCCGGTTCCTCCTAAATTACAGGCTCGCTATCGCTCGCCAGGATAAAATAGACACCTGAATTGCACGAAAGGTCTTAATATGGGGTGAAAGTTCTTAAAATCGCTAAACAAATGGGGCAAACGTTTTATAATATCAAAAGCAATGGGGCTAAACATGAGGGAGAAAGGGGTCAAGAAAACAATCCCTCAAGTGGAGACCTCCCCTTAAAATATGCGGTTTTCGTAAATGATCATACATATAGAGGCAACTATGACTCCAAGTTTGGGTTGTACTGTACCGTACGACATTAATGTAGCGCATTTGTTAGAGATTATAAGTTAAGGAGGAGGAATTTGCTTTTTTCTGGACCCCTTTCTCCCTCATCTTTAACTCCATTAGTTTTCACACATTTAGACGTTCGCTCCATTTCGTTTCATTTCTTTATCAACATCAAGACCTTTTATGCCATTTAGGTCTCAATTGACCACTTGCGAGTTTCGGTCTATAAGGAAGTTGGAGCTGTTGACAACGATTATAAACATAAATGCAATAATAATGTAGGTTTCTGATGGCTAAACAGTATGTTGAATTGGGTTCTATGTATTTATAAATCAACTATAACCGTATTTGATTTGGTAATTCTCCTAAATATCAAATGTCTACAACTCCCACTTAGTTATAGAACGAAACTCGCAAGTGGCCAATTGTTTCCAGGTTAGCATTAGCGACCCTGTTATTTTGCAGGTATCGGCTTTCGGCAGGGACATTTTTTGTACTGAAATATATACAAGTTCATCTCGAAGGGGGAACTTGAGGATAGTTTATTATTCTTGATGGAGGTCTAGGGAGGAAACTAACACAATAATATACATATACACATATTCACTAATATAACCCCCCTCCCCCCCCCCCCCACCCCCCTTTAAAATACTTATGAGGACTATAACTGTGTCAGATGTGGTTATGATTTAGCTACCTCCAGACGACTTTATTAGCCCAAGGAAAGCCATGTCAAAGATAGAGGGTTAATCGCGAGAGTTGGTACCCTATTTGGTCCGAGGGAGGCCTTTTTGGATCTCCTCTGATTCCCTCCTTTAGTTTGACCATTTTAAGACGTTTCACCTCATTCAGGTGTCGATATTTTTTTCTGGGCGAGTGATAGCGAGCGTGTTTTGTATTAAAATATAATTGTCCCATGGCCCAGATATATGCCTATGCCTATATTTAGCTTGCATGAATTCTGGATGGGCACATTTTAGTTTGAAGGAAGTATGGGAAAGCGGTTTTGTTAACCTAGGGGACAAACTAATATAAATTGCTCCATTATAGCAAAAATACGCAATATCTTCAATATTAATTAAACAAAATATCATAATAACCCCCAAGACGTCGAAAGGGATAATTAACTGACTACTTAACCAGTTCAGTACCGGCAACGTCTTTTTAACTTTATTTTGGCTACTTTTAGACGATTTTATTCGGATTCAAAAAGGCCTCCAACCATTAACAGGCTTCGAACTACCTCACTTAACCCATTTTACTACCACAGATCCTTCATGATATTCCTCGCTAGATCTCCATCAAGCTTAAAAAAAACACCTTCTAAACCCCTTTTGCAGATAAATTTGTATATTTTTCGGTAGATAAATGACCCAGCCGAAGGTCGATTCCTCCTAAAACTACAGGCTCGCTTTCGCTCGCCAGGAAAAATTCGACATCTCAATGACACGAAAGGTCTTAATATTGAGTTGGTACCTTATTTGGTCCGAGGGAGGCCTTTTTGGATCTCCTCTGATTCCCTCCTTTAGTTTGAACATTTTAAGACGCTTCACCTCATTCAGGTGTCGATATTTTGTTCTGGGCGAGTGATAGCGAGCGTGTTTTGTATTAAAATATAATTGTCCCATGACCCAGATATATGCCTATGCCTATATTTAGCTTGCATGAATTCTGAATGGGCACATTTTTGTTTGACGGAAGTATGGGAAAGCGGTTTTGTTAACCTAGGGGACAAACTAATATAAATTGCTCCATTATAGCAAAAATAAGCAAAATCTTCAATATTAATTAAACAAAATATCATAATAACCCCCAAGACGTCCAAAGGGATAATTAACTGACTAATTAACCAGTTCAGTACCGGCGACGTCTTTTTAACTTTATTTTGGCTACTTTTAGACGATTTTATTCGGATTCAAAAGGGCCTTCAAAAGGGCTTCGAACTACCTCACTTAACCCATTTTACTACCACAGATCCTTCATGATATTCCTCGCTAGATCTCCATCAAGCTTAAAAAAAACACCTTCTAAACCCCTTTTGCAGATAAATTTGTATATTTTTTGGTAGATAAATGTCCCAGCCGAAGGTCGATTCCTCCTAATACTACAGTCTCGCTTTCGCTCGCCAGGAAAAATTCGACATCTCAATGACACGAAAGGTCTTAATATTGACAAGGAAATGGAGTGAAAGTTCTTAAAATCGTCAAACTAATGGAGCAAACGTCTCGGAATATCAAAACTAATGGGGCTAAACATTAACCATTTTAGTACCGGTGACATCCTTTTCATTATATTCTGCGTTAATATATATATATCCTTCTTAAACTTCATAACATCCGCTAAATGCAGCTGAAGTAAAACAAAAAGACCCCACCGGTACTGAAGGGTTTAACCATTTTAGAATTATAATACATTCTAGCATATTAATTCTTTCAAGCTAATGTTTCCCAGCTTCACTGTGCAGAGGAAGGACCAATGGTAGTTCATGGGTTAACGCTTTCAAGACGCATTTATGTTCTGTTTTCTGGCTATTATTAGACGATTTTATTCAGACTAGGAAGGGTAAATGGAAGTCAGAGGGTTAATTTAGACAGTTTTTACTCTTTTGATTCCTAGAGAGCCTTCCTAAGTTGCATAACATCGTCTAATGATAGCCAGGAGAAAGTGTAACAATTTGTGATAATCTTCAAGGGGTAAATATTGATCACTTGCGTTTTATAGGCTAAACGAAAGTTAAGAGGCATTTATAAATTATATTGTGCAGAATTATAATACTGAAATACGGTCACAGTATATGTATGTATGTATGTATGTGTGTATGTATGTATGTGTGTATGTATGTATGTGTGTATGTATGTATGTGTGTATGTATGTATGTGTGTATGTATGTATGTGTGTATGTATGAATGTATGTGTGTATGTATGTATGTGTGTATGTATGTGTGTATGGGTATGTATGTATTTGTGTATGTGTATGTATGTATGTGTGTATGTCACAGTATGTGTATGTATGTATGTGTGTATGTATGTATGTGTGTATGTATGTATGTGTGTATGTATGTATGTATGTATGTATGTATGTATGTGTGTATGTATGTATGTGTGTATGTATGTATACAGTGGGGGATTCCTACCATCCCGCCCTCGAAATAGGGAAAGTAGTACAGGAAAAGAGACAGGCAGAAACGGCTAAAGTTGGGTAGAGGATGGCAAACCTCACTTTGGGCTGGACCAGCCCTCATAGTACATTTATAAAAAACATGAAACTAAATGAATTATATTTTCCATTCCTAAGCAATCTACATTAACATTAAATTTGTTTTCTACAGTATATCGATGTTTACGGCTCCAACTTCCTTATATCCTGAAACTTGCAAGTGGTGAATTAAGATAGTTTGTTGCAATTCGTGTGTATGAAGGTTTGCTTGAAATATTCTTTCTATTTTCAACTACCTAGAAATTCCTGCAGGAGATTTTCAAGCCCTGCAAGTTTATTCACATCTAACTGTATGATGTACGGCAAATTACCGGAGGGGAGAGAGAGTGCTCTTCTTTGGTATCCTTTTCTTCCACTTTCCCTTACTTACGGATTTCTGTTTCTATTATGATTAACCCTTTAAGTCTTTTCTTTTATTCAGCTAAATTTAGTCACTTTTGTAAAGCATAAGCAGGGTATATGGTAGATAAACTGATTAATTTAGATAGTGTGTAGCCATTTAATAGGTAGACGTCCTTCGTAAGCTGCATAATATCGTCCAATAGTAGGTAGCATAGAATGAATAGGATGTCACCGGTACTGAATGGGTTAAGGGGAGGTATTTAGTTTGTTCCCTAGACCTCCATCAAGCTTAAAATTACACCCCCTTGAGTCCCTTTCAAGATAAATTTGTACATTTTTCGGTAGAAAAATTTCCCGGCCGAAGGCCGGTTCCTCTTAAATTACAGGCTCGCTATCGCTCGCCAGGATAAAATCGACACCTGCATTGCACGAAAGGTCTTAATATATGGTGAAAGTTCTTAAAATCGCTAAACTAATGGGACAAACGTTTTATAATATCAAAAGCAATGGGGCTAAACATGAGGGAGAAAGGGGTCCAGAAAAAAATCCCTCAAGTGGAGATCTCCCCTTAAGTCATGACCAACTCGGTGGGATCGCAAGATGTGTGCGGCCAGGGTAATTATGTAAACCTATATAGAGATAATTAAGTGAACAGTTAACTTTTTTTTCGCCACCACTAGTCCCTCGTCCTCACGGAAGGAAAAAAAAATCAGAGTTTTTCTCACTTCCTGAAGAGGAAAGTTTAGCTCCTCTAGGTCACCCTGACTCTCCAGGATGGTAATATTCTAAGTTTTAGTTCGGTTCCACACTTTTTACCCCAAGCCAAGAACATGGGAGATAGAAATAAAAAGAGTGTGACACGAAAACAAAGATAAAATAATGTGTGAGAAGGAAACAGGGAGAAGGAAAGTGTGAGAAGGAAACAAAGAGAAACACGTGTGAAAAGGAAATAAAGAGAAATAAGTGTGAAAAGGAAACGGTGAAAAAGTGGGAAAATGAAACAAAAATAACAAACTGTGAGAAAGAAACAATAAAAGAGAGGAACACAAGCGAAGGTATAAAAAATGAACAAAAATAACATGTTAGCGCATACGTTTTATTCATTTAAGTGTAAATTATCAGCAGGAAATATAATTTTGGAAAGTGTTTGGAAGAAAAAAAGACAGGTTTACAAACAATGTGGTTTATAATATAGTTAACCACCTGAGGATTATGACGCATTTCGACAGCTTATTGTGGCTATCATTAGACGATTTTGTTCAGATTTTAAAGCATTATAGAAGTCAAAGAGTTGATTGGTCCAGTCTTTACCCTTTCAACTCCCACATATCTTTCCCAAGCTATTTAAAATCGTCTAAAGATTGTCAGAATAGACTGCTAAAACGCATCATGATCTTCAAGGGGTTATTTACATACTAGTATGAAATAGTATCCAGCAATATGGATGAGACCGTAATGCATGAGACGATAAATTAATGTTTTTTGTACCGGTTTCGTTCTTTTGAATACATGCTGGCTGCTATTAGACGATTTTATTCAGCTTTAGAGGCCTTCCAGCAATTAACAGGCTTTCAAATCTCTTACTTAACCCTTTTTACTACCACTGATCTACGTGCACTTCTTAAACTGCACACAATCATCTAAATAAAAGATATCGCCGATACGGAAGGGGTTAAACAAATATGCAAACAAAATTATGAGATAGTGCCAAAGATCAAACTAATGCGTAGGAAAAGGAGAGTTGAGGTATAAATATATTATACCAAATACATAGCATCTAACAAGTGGAATTAAGAAGCAGGGGAAGACAATTTCATGATAGTGTAATGTGAAGTGAAAAGAAGGCACGTAAAATGATAACATGTGAAAATAATTAAGGAACGTAAAATATATAACAATCGAAAACATATAGGTACAGACCATCCAAAAAATATAGTTAAAAACTATAATAAGTAGAAACGATATGCTTGTAAAGGAACTATACGACTAAGTTGCAAATTTTAAGCATGAATTATTCGAAATAAATAACTTTAAAAATTCTAATCTCGGATTACGCGTGTACAAAAGAGTAAACACACACACACACACACACACACACACACACACACACACACACACACACACACACATATGCACACATCCGTACAGTAAAAAATACATAAACACAATAGTCAATATGTAATTATATCTTTTAGTTATTATACAGTAGCCTTATTTAATACTGGAATTAGGTTTAAAATTTATTTGTTTGTAAAGGATAAGGACAAATATTGTGATAATAGGTATTTACCCTTTCAATCAGAGTACATGGTTTTACTAACAATACAATCTACTTCCAGACTATTCTATTCAGCTTGGAAATAATAGTTATATGAGTGCTGAACCATTTAGAGGGACTTCCTAACCTCTACACAATCGTCTGGTGGTATCCATTAATCCTACGTAGCCCGTTCTAGCAGATGACGTCATTATCTATTGTATTCTAGCTACATCCAAGCGACCCATTTCAGCTTGGGAATGATCTATCAGAGTTAGATCATTCGTATAGATAGTATGTATATAATCAACATAAATTGTTGGGTTTTTGTTTGTTATTCTATTGTTTCAGTAGTAGTAGTTTAGTTCATCTTTAGTATGTGTGGCCAGTAGTTTGTATGCCTATCCCAATCACCCTAAGTAAAAAAATAACGCCGCCTCTCTCCCCGACATGATTTAACTAACCTAATATTATCTCACCAAACTAACCTACTTTATTAAGTGGACGCTACTATCCCCACACCCCCGCTGGTCTAACCATTGATGAAGAGGATGCCCCAATATATCCCAAGAATTTGATATAAATTCCCGCAATTCTAAGAATGTGAGAACTATGAATAATCTTGAGAAACAATCTAAGGATTGCAATCATTGAAGGGGAGGACAGCTGCGATGTGCATATGTTTAAGGGGGGATTTCCACTTGAGGGATTTTTTTCTTGACCCCTTTCTCCCTCATGTTTACCCCCATTGCTTTTGATATTATAAAACGTTTGCCCCATTAGTTTAGCGATTTTAATAACTTTCACCCCATATTAAGACCTTTCGTGCCATTCAGGTGTCGATTTTATCCTGGCGAGCGATAGCGAGCCTGTAATTTAAGAGGAACCGGCCTTTGGCCGGGAAATTTTTCTACCAAAAAATGTACAAATTTATCTTGAAAGGGACTCAAGGGGGTGTAATTTTAAGCTTGATGGAGGTCTAGGGAACAAACTAGATACCTCCCCTTAAAAGGTAGGCTCTCATGGGTACTTCTGCTAACGAAGTTGAAGTTTGACCCTTACAGTACTGTTGACGTCTTTTTATATTTGATTTCAGTTACCTTTAGACGACTTTATGAAGGTTAGGAAGGATATATGGTATTTAAAAGGATTAATTGATATAGTTTGTATCGTCTAATAGTTGCCAGAATATAATGAAAAAGCTGTCACCGGTGCTGAATGGGTAAACAAGTGTGCGAGTGGATTCCCGGGTAAGGCAAGACCAGACCAAACTAATAAGGTAGGAATGTTGTACTTAACGAGTCCCTTGGCTGCATTATATCCTGGTACGTGAACCTTTGATTATTAGAGCTCTGGCATTTGTAAGTGGGGGTTGGTTGTTTTTTTCTGGACTCTCTTCTCCCTCATGTTTAGCCCCGGTAGTCCTCAGATTTTAAGACGTTCGGCCCATTAGTTTGATGATTTTAAGACGTTTCACCCCATTGTGTTTGTTATTTAATATTAGGACCTTTCGTGCCATTTGTGTCGATTTTTTCCAGGCGAGCGATTGCGAGCCTGTAATTATAGGAGGAATATCTTTTTTGTTTTTACCAAAAAATTTACAAATTTATTTCGAAGGGGGATTAAGGTAGTTTTTTTAAGATTGATGGAGGCCTCGCGAGGACAGAATGAGAAAAATTGATGCATTAATTAATATATGCATAAATAAACCCTATCCCAATAAACTGAAAAGTAGCATTAATACATACAAAACACGTCGTCTGCTTGAAGAGTCTTACCGATTAATTACAATGTCTCTTTTCTTTCTTACAGTCTGGCAGGTTATTCAATTTCTTATTCTAGTTCAGATAGTGTTTATGTTTTAATTTCTAAACATAATTTTTAAGCTAACACAAATGCCTATAGTTTGTCAATTTACAACAAAAAGGACACCATCGTATGTAATTAAATGCAGTATGTCAAAATATAGGAGTGTTTACAAATATCCTCTCCCACACCTGTTGTGCTCAATATTATCCCCAACGGTGACAGATCCTTTTAAAATTGAGAACAATTGTTAGAATTGACCACTTACGGGCTTCTGGCTATAAGGAAGTTGGAGCCGTGAACATTGATATAGAACAGAAATGCCATAATAACGTAGATTTCAGACTGATATACAGGTATTTTGTTGTGTGTGTGTGGGTTTTTTTTCCTATGTGGATGAGCAGAGCTGCCTGTGACAAGTACCTCCCCCAGAGTTGAAAGCAGGTAGGGACGAAACAACTCAGGCCAGACTGAATATACCCAAGTGGGGACGATTAAATTACCGAACCAGACTCAGGTAGGGACGAGTATTTTGTGTTTTTGTTTGCGACACAAAGAAGTGTGGTGTGCTTGTTTAGTGTAGTGAAGTAGATAGCAGGAGGAGGTGTTTGTGAGAGCTAGCTGGATCACTCTGTGTAGGTGAGCCACAAACATAAACAGTAAGGGAAGCCAAACAAATGAAACACGAGTTCCAGCAACTCCTTATCATATGCCTATAGGCCATTGCATTGTTCGATTGGCGCCTGCAATCTCCCCATCTGCTAGCTGTTATCTGGTATAGAGATTGCTACCTGTAAGTGGTACCGATTAGCGTGTCGGCCATCTGAAATTTGATTAGGGTTTATTCCCTTAGATGGGTCGCCCGCCAAGGCTATCAAGTCCGATCCACCTGGAAACACCCCTTTCAGATACCAGGGGGACTGCTATCACCAGAGACAACCCTATTACAGGGGAAACGCTTAACACCAGGCACAACCCTATCACATTATAGGGGACGAGTGGAAGAGGGGATTCACACGAGCTCAGGAACCCTGACTCATAGATCAGGGGAAAGAGGGTCTAGGTTGTGCCACTCAGGGCTGGACTGGTTAGTGTAGGAAGAGGACTTCCCCACACTATGAAGGGGACACCAGTGTGCAAGAGGGCCAATGCACTACAACCGTATTTTTGTTGTTAATTCTGCTGAATATTGTTGTCTATACCTCTAACCGATTCTTAGCCTGAAACTTGCAAGTAGTCAAATGTACAGATATAGCCACCATCTGCTTGAATGTGATGAGTATTTATATTCATCAGCAATTCGGTTTATCCGGATAAAAATATTTACATAACAATAATATTGAACATTGTGTTAAAAAGGCATTAGATTTGATTTGTTCGTATTCAATCTTTGAATTTGCATGTCAAAATGGCTTCTTCAGATTTTCAATTGTCACTACTCTGTCGGATATTCTGTGGCGCAGTGGTTAACATGAATGGCTCACAAGTATAAGGATTGGGGTTCGATTGTTGAACAGTGCACTTGAGAAAGTTTAGTAACACTCCATGCTTCTGTTCACCTAACTGTATACATTAGAACCTGGAGTTAGTAGACACATGCCTTGCCCCATCCGTGGTACACTTGAATATACACAGAGAGTAATCCAGCTAACTCTCACAAACACCTCGTCCTCCTATTCATTTCACTACACATAACAAGCACACCACATTTTGTTCCATCACACATAAAATTACCTCTAACTTACAGTACCTTGATGTAGGCTCTCCATCACTCTTTCAACCTTGGGGGTGGGTGGGGAGGCACTTGGTACAGAAAGGAAAACAAAATTGTGTATGGCTGGATAACTTCCCCCGCGTTACCCATAAAAGGATCCAAAGGGAAAATAGGTGCTCCGGCCAAGCACAGTAGATTACAAGGCCTATGTACTGCAGTTTACTTCTCCATCAAGAAATAATACCCTACACAACTATTTGTCCTATGCTTTAAATAACTATAAAGGATATTCTATATATTGACAATTTTTCGAGCCATAATGTTTGTACTAGTGGCGCTTCAGATTTGGTATACTTGATATACTTGTAAGATGTTGAATTCTAGCTAGAAATAAACAAATAACCCTTTCCTTTCAAGATGTTCACCTACGATCGGAACAAATCTGGATATATGATCGTTGTCTGTGTATTCTTCTATTTATTTTCGACGCCCACTCTTCGCACTCTTCAGCCTGGCTATAAACATTAATCTTCTCTCCATCCATCTCTTCCAACTTGTGTGAGCCTAGGTGATGAGGCTGCCAGTGTTGGATGGGAGAGGCGTTTGTTGTTGCTACTTTATGGGTGGACTTTGTAACGTATGGTTGATTGTGTGGTTGATTGCTGGAGTTGTTCTTCTTGGGTGATATTTTCAGAAGGGCTACCATTTGGAGATGCACTTAGGTTGAGGTGTTCGTTGCGTTAGTTGTCTGCTTAAAGATGTTGGTATATTATAATATACATCAATTACTGTGTATGTCGCCTGCCTCTTCTACGGTGCAAGTGTTTTTCTTTTGATATGTGTTCTGCCTCATATTGTCTTATTTCTATGGAATGCTGGTTACTATTTACTCCTTTTCCAAGATTCTCAGATTGTCCGCTGACTAAATGATCTACTTGAAATATTACTTCCTTCTATTTGTATCAATATACTTATTGTTTATATATTTTTAGTTTACCACTGGCCATACTACATATTATTATTTTCATTAGTAATATACTGTTATTACTAACAATCATTGGACCTATCAATTTTGTTATGAAAATCTATTAATCTAAAGTGGATGACTGGGAGATTCCTCCAATCTTTATATATATAAAGAGAGAGAGAGAGAGAGAGAGAGAGAGAGAGAGAGAGAGAGAGAGAGAGAGAGAGAGAGAGAGAGAGAGAGAGAGAGAGAGAGAGAGAGAGAGAGAGAGAGAAAGAGAGAGAGAGAGAGAGAGAGAACGGTCAACTCAATAACACCGATGTTTGTCAATAATATAATGCATTGCAATACTACCTAAGCAATTTAATAACTGAATGTGTTGTAAACAAATATACAGTATATCTAACTATATATACTTGATGCCAGAATTAACGATGAAAAACTACAACTACTGGTAAATAACAAAATAAGGGCGTTGAGACAGCGCCCCATGTGAAATAATGTAGTTAAGACGCGTCCTGGTATTTCTTCGAGAAATTTTCCATACAGAGTAATATACAGTATATGGAGTCACCCACGGCTTTCAATAGCTCTTCCAAAATGCCACAGATACCAGTAGCCTATACCCACCCTTCGGCCAAGCCACAGCCTCCCTTACTTCAACAAGAGAGGATTGGGCCTTCACCGTCTGGAGGATCAGGAATAGCCAATATAGGAAAATTAATCCTCTAACACTGAAAGGGTTAACTTGGTAGCTCATTCCTTATTCTACTCGGGATGACCCTTGATGTATGTAAGTTCGACATTATTTGGGTGTATAAAAGTGTTCTCTTACTCTTTTTTTTTCCTAGCCACTACATGATCTATAGCCAACTTCAACCATTTTCGCAATAACATTAGTTTTGGGGTGACGCTTCTCTGTCAGGTTAATTTGAACATAAATAAGAAAGGAACCGTGTCACATCGTGGAGGTGCTACCTGTTTGGAAAAGGAGAGGAAAAAGTTAATTGGTTCACTTTTTTCCGATATCGAGAGAGAGAGAGTGTGTGTGTGAGAGAGAGAGAGAGAGAGAGAGAGAGAGAGAGAGAGAGAGAGAGAGAGAGAGAACAAAAACACATATGAAACATGGATCTTTTCTGAATACGTGCCGAATTTGGTACGTAAAATATTCTTCATATATTACTATAACATGTAGCGTAAACACCAATGTAATGCCACTCGGGCACATGTATATGTATGGGCTTAATATGTTAGGGTGAAATTCCAATACATCATTATTCTCCATGTTATAAGATACGATATGTATTAATCTACTATTTTTATCGATAACTTGCAAAAATGCGTTCTTACTTTGCTTACGTTTTTCTATCAGATCGGTTACTCTGTTGAACCCTCTTTAGTTGTTGTATGTATTTTGTAATGTATAATATATCTTATAACGTGGATATCGACACGTTAACGCAATATTCCTAGTTGGGACAAACCAATGAATTTTTTTAAATTAGAACAAGGTATTTGTTCCTATATTTATAAAACCTCCTTGAGCAGCCACATATTTTTCTGCCACAGCCATCCTTTAGCGAGGTTTTCCCAGATGGATGCAATTGACTACTTGCGAGTTTCGTTCTATAAGGAAGTTGGAGCCGTAGATATCGATATTAAAAAAATGCAATAATAATGTGGATTTCTGATGGATAAAAGGTATGTTGAATTGGGTTTTTTGTATTTATGAATGTACTACGACCGTATATTCACTGGTAATTCTGCTAAATATCGATGTCTACAGCTCCAACTTCCTTATAAAACGAAACTTACAAGTCGGCAATTCGTCGGAGATGAAGATAATTATGATGATGGCTATGCATTTGATTGAATTGAGTTTCAGTGGGCGAGAGTTGCATGACGGTGACTGATATCCTATTGTTTCTTATGTAATTAATTGCATTAGCTAATTTCAATTATATACAGTAAGTACATGTCGCATTGCATTGTTTTGTTAAGTAACTACGGTATATTATGCTTTTGTTTATATATAATTGTTATAGGAATCATATTGAATATTTGTCAGGTTCAGGGGATTTATTATAACTAACTTTCTTATAGCAGTCGGTCGGGTAGGAGGAACAACATTCATATTTTTCTTTGTAAATATCAAAGCAAAACATTTGTGAAGTGTATCCCTCTTGTGTTGAAAGTTATTGTCAGGTTCCCAATACTACATAATCCCCCCCCCCCTCTCTCTCTCTCTCTCTCTCTCTCTCTCTCTCTCTCTCTCTCTCTCTCTCTCTCTCTCTCTCTCTCTCTCTCTCTCTCTCTCTCTCTCTCTCTCTCTCTCTCTCTCTCTCTCAAGAAGGAATGTGGAGGAGTGAAAATTCATTTGAGGCCGAAGGCGTTAGGAAGTAATTAAGAGCGGTATTTTAGTCTCTAGGACGAGAGTGAAGGGAATGTTAATGACACTGCTCGTTGGCCCATATTTGTACACATGCATGAATGCACCCACCCACACACACATACACACACACACACACTCTGGTACTAACATACCAACACAGTTTATATATGTATGTAAACATTCTATCTATCTATCTATCTATTGCCTGACGCCGTGATCCCCGAAGGGGTGGCCACGAACGAACCGCCCCCATGCACCCTGTTCCCAGTCAGTCGACGCCCCTCCCCCCAACCAGCAACGCCTTCGTTCATGTACTTCCTCACTCCATCCTTCCACCTCTCATTCGGTCTACCTCTCCCTCTCTGTCCCTCCACCTCGCTCTCGTACACCCTCTTAGTCATTCTCTCGCTTTCCATACGTTCCATATGGCCGAACCATCTCAAGTTGTTCCTTTTCACACTTTCCAGCACATCTACCTCCACACCACACCTCCTTCTTACTTCCTCATTAGTCTGTCTATCCCTCCATGTAACTCCGCACGCACTCCTTAAGTAATTCATTTCCACTGCTCTCACTCTTGGTCTGAGTCTCTCAACCAACGTCAATGCTTCGCTTCCGTAAGTCAGTGTCGGGATTACCACACTGTCATGCAAGGACTTCTTCACTTCCATACTGACCACCCTATTTCTTGTTACTGCTTTTAGCATTCCTACAACCCTCTTCCCCTGTTGTACCCTCTCCCGCACTTCTTCATACATAGTCCCATCTTTACTCAACACACTGCCCAGATACTTAAATGAGTTGACGATCTCCATAGCCTGACCGTTCAGCTTCACCTCACACTCTGTGACTTCACCCCTTTCGAAGACCATAACCTTGCTCTTCCCCGCATTTACCTTCAAATTCCGTTTTTCGCACACTGTTCCAAACTCATTTACCAGACCCTGCAACTCCCATTCATTATCACTCTTCAGAACTGTATCATCCACAAACAGCAGTATAGGTAGCTTCCACTCAATTCCCTCCCTTTTCAGCGATACACCAACATCCACTGCTCTTGATAGTATTTCTTTCATGACTCCATCCATATATACAGTAAACAACCACGGGGACATCACACACCCCTGTTTCAAACCAACATTCAGGTCAAAGAACTCGCTCTGCTCACTCTCCACACGTACTGCCGCCTTTGACCCTCATACATGCTCTTCACTGCTTTCAGCAACTTGCCCTCTACTCCGTATATTCCAAGTACTTTCCACAAACCTTCTCTATCCACTCTGTCATAGGCCTTCTCCAAGTCCATAAAGGCAACATACACCTTTTGTTTCTTCTCCAGATATTTCTCCACAACACAATTCAGGGTAAAAATCTGATCTACACATCCTCTTCCCTTCCTAAAGCCTCCCTGCTCGTCGCCATTCCATTTCTCCGTTCTCACTCTCACCCTCTCAATCACTACCCTACTGTATACCTTCCCTACTACGCTTAGAAGACATATTTCTCGGTGGTTACCACACACTCCTCTTTCCCCTTTGCCCTTATATAGGGGGAATATTATGCCAGTCTTCCAGTCCTCGGGTGACCTCCCCTTCTCCCATGCTAGTTTGCACATTTTCCATACCCATTCTATCACTATCTCACCACCATACCTGAACATTTCCCCACACACTCCATCTGTTCCTGGTGCTTTCCCCAACTTCACTCTTTTCATGGCTTCCCACACTTCTGACCTCCTGATCCCCACCTCCTCCTCCACTACTTCTCTTCTTCTCCCTCCTATGCCATGTCCAGCTATGTTTGCTGGCTCTTCATTCCTTACATTTAGCAACTCATTGAAGTACTCCCTCCATCTTTCGACTCTCTCTTGCTTCTCGGCTAGCATTCTCCCATTCTTATCTTTCACACCCTTACTGTTTCCCTTGCTACCTTCCCTAACTTTCTTGACTTCTTTCCAGAACAGTTTCTTACTCTCCCTCCATTTTACACACAGATTCCTTCCAAATTGCTCATCTACGCTTCTCTTACTTTCCTTCACTACTCTCTTCACCACCCTCTTACTCTCCACGTACCTCGCTCGTTTCTGCCTCTCGAAATCTTCATTCCCTCTACTACCCAACCACTCTCTATATGCTTTCTTCTTTTCTTCCACAGCTATTCTTACCTCTTCTGTCCACCATGCTGTACCTTTCACTCCCCTCCCTCTTCTGCTCATCTCCTCCACTTCCTCCATAACTTCCAGGTCGAACCCACCTAGTCGTCTTTCCACTGCTCTCCTGTACTCCTCCCTGACTTCCTCCTCCTGCAACCTCTCCACCCTCCTCACCATTCCACCCTCCTCTCGCCTCCCTCCAGCTCTCCTCACCCACTTCTTTTGTATCCTAACCTTAGCTACCACTACATAATGATCAGACAGACCCCCTCCAATACCTCTATACACCCTAGCATCCAGAACAGATTTCTTCATTCGTTCATCCACACATACATAATCAATCAATGACTTTCGTTCCACCACTGTCTTATCCTTCATCGTCAACATCCGTTTCCACGTGTACCTGTGGATCATTCATTCTGTGTCGGAAGAAGGTGTTGGCTATCCACAGCCTCCTCCCCACACATACGTCCACTTGTGCATTACCATTCCCATTCACCTCTGATGGTACCCCCCACCCTCCCACCACTCCCTCAACTTTTCTATCACCCACCTTACCATTCATATCCCCAATCAGAAATATTCTTTCGTTCTTGTCAAACTTCTCCAGGCACACCTCCACATTCATCCAGAACTCCTCTTTCTTTCTTTCAAGTATATCCTCTGTCGGGGCATACACCCATACAATCACCCACGTTTGTATTCCTACTTTCATTCTCACCGACACAATCCTTGAACCCACAGGCCCATACTCTCTTACACATTCCTTCCATTTGCTACTTACAAACAAACATGCACCTTCTCTCGCTGTTCCTTCACTCACTCCAGTACACACACCCATTCCACACTCCCACTCTCTCACATCTGAACCTTACCATTTGGTCTCTGTCATTCCACATACATCCAGCCTGGCTGGATTATTGGGGCACTACGGTTTTGGACTGTATTCTCAATGTTTAACATTGTAACATATCTGCATCAATGTTAAGAATATTTGCACACCATTAGTTATTTTGTATTAGTATGCCGATTGCTGTCATGTGAACATTTGTTTGCCCTCGAAATAACATTTGACATATTTATCAGTGATACACGCTCACATAGCGTCAAATGCACCATAAACAGTGTGTTTAAACACTGATTATTAATGACACGTTTTAAATATAGTGACATACACATATTGATGCACGATATTAATATAGGTATTTAATTTAAATTAGTGACATACAAATATTTATGCACGATAATAATATAGGTATTTAATAAAATATTATAATAGTTATAAATGAAGTGGTTATGGGGACGCAATTGTGACCCGTATCAATTGAGAGAGGTTATTTGAATGCATGTCTGCCTGCCGAGATCGGAACCTCTCCTGGTGGTCAGGGGCCGGGGGAGTGCTGGAGCGACCTTGGTAACCCTGGTCTCTGGGTCTTCTCCTGGGTGACCTGGATGTGTGAGAGTTTGTGTTTTTTATCTGTGTTTATTTTTTGTTTTATGTTGTTTTTGTGTTTTCCCTGTTCTTGCTCTGTCTTGAGTCGGCTACCCCCAAAATGGGGATTGGGCCTGAGCATATAGATAGATAGATAGATAGATAGATTTGAATGAAAAGATGCATGGAAATCAAAATGAGATGTACTAAATATAGATTTAGTGTGCCGCATGTAAGTGAAAATGATCTACAATAAAATAACTCTGAACCAGGCTTGCTAACTCCGCCAAGGGAGTTTTCACCAAGGCAGCAGTGTTACCAAATCAAGTCCGATAGATAGTAAATAAATGCCAAAAATAGTTAGAATAATGGCACATCCTCTAAAATGTATCTCTAAAATGACTAAAATCTACAGAATATCGCCTGAATTAATATCGCTAGATGTAAAGGTTTTCCCTTAGATCGAAGTAAATACCTTTAGATCTAGGGGGAAATTAGCTATGTTGGCAACATTACGCCAGGGGGCAAATATACGGAGAGGACTAACGCAGTTAAGGGGAGATCCTTAATTAAGCCCCCTAGACCCCCTTTCAAGATTAATTTGTACATTTTTCGGTAGAAAAATGTCCTGGCCGAAGGCCGATTCCTCTTAAATTACAGGCTCGCTATCGCTCGCTAGGAAAAAATCGAGACCTAATTGACAGGAAAGGTCTTAAAATTGACAGAAATGGGGCGAAAGTTCATAAAATCGCCAAACTAATGAGTCTAAAGATGAGGGAGAAGGTGGTCTAGAAAAGCGACTCGCCCCCCCTTAAGCAAAACCTAACCTAGGATAAACCGCAAAATATATTATGTAATTCAAGTCCAATGATGATATAAAAATAAATACGTAAAATACAAATATAAGACTGAAACACGAACGTAAGGAGTTTTGTCAATTGCTTACTTGATTTTGTAAAAGATGCTGTCAATAAAACAAACACTTTAAATAATCACAATGCAGACCAAGTAAGTTTGCGAATTATGCATTTACAGATATGGAAATAATTATATTTACTATGCGTATTTTAATTGTAGACAGGTTATATCAGCCAATACATCTCAGAACCCTAATTAATATGCGTTATGAAAGTAATGACAAGAATCTTACAACATTTACTGTAAGAAATACCGTCCTTTTTCTGATGAATGTCCACAACCAAGTAAACATTTGGAATATACTGTGTTATTATGTGTAACTGTTACGTCTATTTCCTTTCGTAAGACTTTGGGTCCATCCACTGAAAACAATTATGCAATCTTTGGAAAATTCATATTTAAGTTTGTATTGACCATGTTGTAAGTATATTGAACATAATTATTTATTGTTGTTGTTGTCGTTCCCTAAGCTGCCTGGCCGAACAGCCCCGTCATACATATTGTTAAACATATTTCAGTATTATTATAAAAAAACAAAACACGAACTATAATAAATTTAAGGTTTTATTTTTAAGTTAAAGCCAATCCTTCAAAGAACACCACCACACCTACTGGGCAGCAGAATACAACTAGAGTACCTATCTGAGGTAGCAATATAGTTCCGGTAAGTTGGTGGGGCGCATGGATAGTTATAGTTGACGT
Organism: Paralithodes platypus; assembly: GCA_032716605.1. NCBI lineage: Eukaryota > Metazoa > Arthropoda > Malacostraca > Decapoda > Lithodidae > Paralithodes > Paralithodes platypus. Next base: position 25,819,139 of record CM064497.1, on the reverse strand, counting down.
TGAATTGGATTCAGTATCAACATTGAGTAGTAATTCATAAGCTTCTCCTCTTATAAACTTCACTCCTGTATTCGTAAGGTAAATATTCGTAACACCATTTAAAAAGACAAGTGAGTGCTGATAACAAGAGAACTTTAGAGGCTACCAACCCTTCAGGATTATCATACCAGCATCACACGAGGGCCTTTATAGTCAACATTCAAGGCCTAATATTTTTCTGGCAACATTTCTGGAAATATTTTGCACTGGAATCGGAAACTAGACTAATGATAGGTAGGTGAATTTAGGTAACCGAAATAGTTTACATGTTGACCTCATAAGCTGCCAGACCAGTGCTTAAGATAAATGTTGATGGAAAAAGTGTCTGTGTGATACCGGCTTAATTATTTAAGTCAGGAAGTAAATCAAGACTGGAGCATCAATCGAGAACACCAGTCCCTTGTCCACAGCATTTATGCGATCCATTCTCTTTCATGACAAAAGGAAATTATAGAATATAATTAGCTTGGTACTGTATCTCTTCTTTCGAAGCAGAATGATAAAAGCATTTTGTAAAGCTTTTCTCATCGAATATCCACACTTGATAATTATGAAACCGTTGCAAAACTAGAAAGAAAACTTGTTAAAATATATTAAAATATAGATCGGATAAATATCAATAATTTGCTTGATCATATAATTTGATAGATATTGTTATAGCTCGTCATGTTCTAGCCCATAACCATGGCCGAAAGGGTTGAAGGTAAACAAATCGCTAACCTCTTTAACAACAACAGTACGTTGCATGCCTGTGGAACATAATTATGTGTCCACATTTACATCGCCCATTGCTCCCCCTTCCCCCTCCCCTCCCCTCTCTCTCTCTCTCTCTCTCTCTCTCTCTCTCTCTCTCTCTCTCTCTCTCTCTCTCTCTCTCTTTCTAAATATCCCCAGTTAGGGTGGTCACTGGTCAAATATGAATGAATATAGTTTTGTTTGGCAATTATTTTAAGACGTCATTGGATTCATAATGATGAAATATACTGCATGCCAGTTAGCTTATTTATATAATTTAAATGTAAGCCTTCTCATGACAAACTGATTTACAGTGTGTGTTTTGCAAAAACATTCATCAAACAACAATTAGCTTCAAACAAATCTATTCATCTTAATATTTGTTGTCACAGCATTATGTATATTCTTTTACTCATTGTATACATTCTGTTCCGTCTTTCTAAATGTGTTCTTCAGAAAAAATGCCGATCCTACTTTGTGGAAGTAGAAAACGTCTTCCCCCTCGAGAAAAGAAAATTAACAAACTTTTTGTCACTTTACAACACTTCAAAACAAAAAATACTGCCTAAGTTTAAAATGACCTAGACAGGGTGCTACCACATATTAAGGGGACGTTATTGTATTTATGTATGTATATTGTATAATTACCGGTATGTATATTTGTTTTAGTTTGCTTCATATACGTCAATCAAGCTTAATTAAAAAACATCCCAAAGACCCTCTTTCAAGATAGATTTGTACATTTGTCGGTAGAAAAATTTCCCGGCTGAGGGCAGGTTCCTCCTAACTTACATGCTCGCTATCGCTCCCCAGGAAGAAATCGACACCAAATGGCACGAAAGGTCTTAATATTGACAAGAAAATGGGGGGAAGTATAAATATTTCAAAACTAATTGGGCTAAACATGAAGGAGAAGGGGGTTTAGGAAAATACAAATACTTCCACTTAAACACAGAGTATGTAGAAAGGGATAGCACTATCGGCATTTGCTTTATACCTATTTATCTGTTGTCTGATGCCTTGATCCCTGAGAAGTGGACACCAATGAATCGCGTCCATATTCCGACACAGATCATTCTCATTGTTGTTGTGCCAGGGACAGGTGGAATATTATCGTGTTGCTGGCATGGCTGGGGATGTCATTGTATTATGTAACCAGGGACTGCAGGGTTCTTGAGAAGCGGCCCTAGTCCTGACGTTATTCTTGACTTACAGTGTGCTGGCTAAATAATCCAATAGGGTTGATAGCCTATGAAGTCCTATTTTAACTAACTAACTTATGTAACCAGTGTAATTACCTTTTGTCTCCCTCATCCACATAGAAGAAAAACCACGTCTTTCTCATGTTTAGCCCCATTAGTTTTCAGATTTTATGACGTTCAAACCATTAGCTTGGCGTTTTAAACCCTTTCGCCCCATTCGTTTGTCAATATTAAGACTTTTGTGTCATTTAGGTGTCGATTTGTTCCTGGCGAGCGAAAGCGAGCCTGTAAAATAAGAGGAGCTGGCCTTCGGCCAGCACTTTTTCTATCGAAAAGTGTACACATTTATCTTGAAGGAGTAAATTGGAGGGTGTCATTTTTTAAAGCTTGATTGAGGTGGAGGGAGGAAACTAAAAACATGATAAATTACATATATGCATATAAATCCCCCCTTATACTATGCATAGTGCATTTGGGTCCAGTACAAGAATAGATTGATATTCAGAATTCGCTAAATGGATATTAACCGTGGTCATGTGACGTACCTTTAACTGTCTTGATGGGGTTATGGTTAGAGCGTTTACATTTTGTTTGTGGTATACTGGGTTCGAATCCTGGGCGTAGTACATGCTTTCAGTAATATGTTTGGAACAGTGTGCGAAAAACGGAATCTGACGGTAAATGCGGGGAAGAGCAACGGTATGGTCTTTGAAAGGGGTGAAGCCACAGAGTGTGAGGTGAAGTTGAACGGTCAGGCTATGTTGTGTTTTGTTTTTATTCAGCAACACCTAATAAATATTATGTGCCCTACAGTATTAGTCTGCTTTAGCAGCCACAATGGATATTTGTTTTCATAGGAAAATATTGTTGTGGATATACAGTATATAAACCATAATATATACTTAACCCTTTGAGTGCCAGCGACGTGGGTTATATTGTATTCTAGCTATATTTTGACCATATTATGCAGCTTAGGAAGGATCTGTGGTAGTTAAATCGGTGGGTTGAGGTAGTTTGAAGCCTTATTATTGCTATAGATCCTTCCTAAGCTCAATACAATCGTGTAATAGTTGTCAGAATATGGTGAAAAGGACGTCCCTAGTACTGGTAGGGTTATTAACGCTGACTAAAGTGTCCAATAAAATGCTAGTACGAAGTTTGCAGTGATCCAATAATCGATATTCTCTCTCTCTCTCTGACACCCAAGGCGGTAGTGCTTGCCTGTCTACCAATGCCAAATATACAATGGAGTGAAGTTACTAACAAATATGAAATACACATACATGCAATATCATGATACTTCTCCCTCCTTCCAAACTAATGATAGTACTTGACTGTACTCAGTAAATGCTATATCAAAGGGGTACAAGATAATAATATATAGATAGGTGAAGGTAATTGAAACAAATTCCTAGTCTACTTAAAAAATATATTGTATTTTAAGGTCATATAAAAACAATACTCATCAGCGAGAACGTATCTTCACATACAGCTGGACACTCATTTGGATCTTATTAATTGGCATGCACCTTTATAGGTTGTTTTAATATTATCCTTGTGGATAATGTAATTATGTCATGAATATATTAATTTTCCTAATGATTAAGTTTGTTTTTTCATTAATCATAATTGTCACCCATACTGTATATACAAATATCGTTTTCATTGTAAGTATTTTCCAGTATAGGTATTTGCTTCAGTAACGTATATATTTCAAAACAGTATTTAGTTGCACACCAATTATTTAACAAATAGTTTTGTATTTCAATCTTAGTGGATACATGTAATGATATTTATTTTACTCTGTTACATTGCCTTGCTACTTTATATCAGGTTATACCGTGAAAAACAATATATATAACATATTACAGTATAAGTATGTATATTTTTCATTGCAGTCTATGACAAAGTATCAAATAATGAAGCTCAAGATTCTGTATACATTTCTTCTTGGTATTCTATCAAATATACACACACTAATATATAAGGTCAAAGGGGTTTCTAAGTCATGACTTTATACAAATGTTGTTTGTAAAAGGCACTATCATAGCTCTTCATCAGAATAACATGTGATGAAAGCATGGCTACAAGACAATTATACTCGTATTCAGTACTTGTCAATATTGCAAAGTTCAGAACACATCGGTTATATATATATATATATATATATATATATATATATATATATATATATAGAGAGAGAGAGAGAGAGAGAGAGAGAGTTGTCGTGAAGTTAGTTGTGTTGCTGGTTGAAAATGTTCCTATAAATTGTAGCTCTTCAAAAGTGACTGGAGTCCTGTATTCCCAACTGTTCATAGACTTTTGGTATGGCGGTTGTGGTGATCTGCCTTCATAATCAACACAAATTGACGGGACTGTGGTAATATGATTACTAAATTGGCTGGTCTGAAGTTCAATACTGAGTGCTAGATTTTCCAGACGGGTCGAGGATTGCCCGCTGCAGTGTATGTCCGAGCATTTCCGTGTATTTTATCATATTTACCCATTACGCACATTCCTTTTCGCAATCTTCACTTTCTATTCCAGGATACGCATGCCTTACCATTTATACTACTCAAGAACATGTAAGGGTAATAGCCTTGGTAGATGCCGAAGAGTCTGCAGTCTGGAGGGTAGTACTCGCTGTTTCTGGACCCCCTTTTCCCTCATGTTTAGCATATTAGTTTTGAGGTTTTAAGACGTTCGTTCCGTTAGTTTGGTGATTTTGAGAACTTTTGCATCATTTTGTTGTCAATATTAAGACCTTTCTTGCCCTTTAGGTGTCGATTTTAGAAAGAACCTGCCTTTGGCCGGAACATTTTTTTATCGAAAAAATGTACTCATTTATTTTGAAAGGGGATCTAGGGGGTAATTTTCTAAGCTTGATAGAGGTCTAGCGAGGAAACTCAAAAATGAATTAATAAATAAATATAACGACCAAAAACCAAGCACTACCCCCTTAAGCCACTCCTCTCACAGTTCTTCAGATGTTATGGGACCCATGGATTTGTCATGCTTCATTATTTGACTCTCTTCCTCTCAAATTATGTCTACAAGCAGGAAGGGCTAATTGCCTCTGCTGTTGTATTAACCCCTTCTATACCGGAGACGTATTTTTTATTTAATGTCAGCTACATTTAGACTATTTTATTCAGCTTAGTAAGGACGTGTACCAATTAAGAGTCTAAAAACTTTCTGAATTAATCCTTTTAGCTACCACATATCCTTCCTGAGGTTCATAAAACTGTCTAAATGTAGCTGAAATCAAGTGAAAAATACATGGCCGGTATAGAAGGGGTTAAGCCTATTTGGTGCAAGGTGGGTCATTTTGGAGTCTCCCTGTTTTATTACATTTGTTTGGAGATATTAAGTCGTTTCACCTCATTAGTTTGGCGATAATTTAGACGCTTCATTCCAATTAAGTATCGATATTTCCTGGAAGAGCGATAGCGAGCCTGCAATTTGGGAGAAACCAACCTTCGATCTGGACATTTTTCTACCGATAAATTTCCAAATTTAGGTTAAGGGACTCAGAGGGACGTTTATTAGTTTGAATGGTGTCTGGAGAGGCCTTTGTCTAGTCAAGGGAGTAAAACAAAAATATTACATTGTTTGAAAATGGCAAACACAAAGTAAAACCTTCAATAATATATAAACAAAATCTCATGATAATCCCCAAGACGTTGCACCAGACAGTGTTAAGCTGAATGGTAATGTCTTAATCTGTTTCCATCCTACAATATCGGACTGTTGCTGCAAGTTGACAGTCGCTTTTGGTTTGGTTGATTCGGATATATACAGTATAACAAGTGTGTTTTCATACACTGTTTTATGGAGCTATGTTACAAGGCTTTTGTAGAGCAACCAGTGTCTTCCTTGTTGTTTCATGGTTCCACAATGTCATTTCTGAACGTCATCATGGAGAACGTCAGGTCAGGTCAGGTCAGGTGAAGGTATTGAGGAATAAACCTTTACAACAGCACCTCGTATTTACTTTCTACTTTCCGAAGAGTGTAGAGAGGGGAGAAGGGGTGTTGGAGAGAGAGAAAGTTGTTGGAGTGTCATTGTTATGTGTGTTATTAGTCTGTATACGTCGTGGCTAATGGCGTTCAGGAGAAAGCTGTTACCATTATTATGTATTGGGCTTGTATGTTTCCATCTAGAGGGTATACTAATTTACTATGTTTTATGAGGTGGTTGATTCGTGTCGTGATATTTAAGATAATTTTTGTCCTCGTGGTCTCATTGAGATAGTGGCTGTCCG
>CM064497.1:25772899-25810399 GCA_032716605.1 Paralithodes platypus | reverse complement strand
CAGAGCTTTCAATCGGTGTGGGTGGATCGCAACAAAGAGAATGACTCCGATGAAGAGTATTCAGTTCAGGTGTCCAGTCTCTGTGTGGCTGTGGACTGTGTGTGGGTGTATGTGCATGACAATGACTGGGTGTGAGTGTGTCAGGCACGTGCTGATGTTCTGTGAGAGTTTGGTGAGAATCTATAAATGGGGGAATTTGATCTTTACAGCTGTGCTGATGACATGTAGAGTGACAGAGGCAAACTATTTGTGGATTTTCTGTGGATAAACACTGGTTTCCTGTAGGAGGGTGATGACATATTTTGGTTGGATGAGGATAGATGTGAGGTAGTTGTTGAAGATGGACTGATGTATTTGAACATCTGTGTTGTGGTTCATTCTGTGGTGTTGGTGATTGGCTACAGTGATGATGATGATGGGCAGACGGACCAGTCACAGCCAGTTCTGAATACTGAACTGATCCAACACCACTCTGAAAGTTGAAAGAATGGATGATAGAGATCAATTTAAATGATCTATCCATAACATGAAACCCTCCCAAAAAATCAATCAAATTAGATCACTGGAGAATGTATGTACAGTCAGGGACTAAAACGACGTCCTTTCATGGACAAATCTTGCACCTCTTTCTTAGTCGTAAATATAACCCAAATCAAAGAATAACATGTCAATGAAGCAGTGAATCAGGTGCATTATGGTGTTGTTTGAACTATAGGGACATGATTCACTGTTTTATTGACATATCCATTGATTTCAGGTTAGTTTAAGATTAAGAAAGTGACGCCACTTTTGTCTGTGAAAGTACAATCAAGTTTGTACCCGATTGTATTGAATACCAACAACATACCAGATTGCATGCCACTAATGCCGAAGCATAATTTTGGGCTATCAAATCCAGAACTACTGTAGGTGTGGTACATACACACAGACAATGCCACGCATTTGTGAAGTCATTGCAATGTAACTTTTTTTTTTTTTTTTTTTTTTCTTTGGTAGGCTTATTTCTTATTGATCAATTATAACTCCCCGCGTATCAGTTAACCTAGACTGGTGATTAGGTAATGCCATTTGCATTATTTACTACTGACAAAAAGTAGTTTTTTGGTTCAGTATATATATTTTTGTTCCACTATTCAATTGTGTATCATATATCATAGTATAGATCTGGGACCAGATTTTCAAATAAAATTGAATGGCACAACTCTTTATCACCGTAGTATCTAACAGCCGACATCATAATTCTCGTAAATTAATAATACTTCAACATGTAGAAGCAGAACACCAACAAGAGTATGACTTGCAGTGTTCATTAACCCTCTAGTTAATTCCTGGTGGAGGTAATAACATGTTTTAACTGGGTACAGTAACATATTTGCCAAATTCTTCTCCTGTTCATATGGGCATCTTATGACATTGTACCAACACTATGATATTGCGTTCTAAGGTTTGTACGACTCCTACCCAGTCATAAATTATGACTATGATGAGGATCCAGCCCCGAGTCTCATCTTACCTGTGATGCTGGGATGGTGTGAGTGTGGGCAGGAGGAGGCAAGGTGGTGTAAGATGGTGGAAGAGTAGTTACACAAATGGTGGTGACGCCCCCCGTCTGTCTGCCTGCATCATCTACCAAATGTTCAAGCTTATCAATCATACTTGAACTGTTTAGGGTTTATAAGACATATATTATTTGCTTATTATACTGTATGTATGGACATGTAAATCATTGAATATTAATGGCACTTCTGGATATTTAATGACACAGGGATACGTTTTCTAGGGCAGCAATTATAGATGAAACTTGATATGCGTGTTTACCTGCTTGTGGTATAAGATCAGGATTTCTTTCGTCTGATCTTATTTGCGGTGTCAATGTTTGGTGCAGGGGAGGCAGGTCAGTGAGGGTGGTGGCCTGGTGAGGGTGAGGGAAGTGCTGCGGTGCATCAGGGGGTGTTGGTATCTCCAACATTATTTCATCTTTACTTTCACCATGACCTGTACACTCCCTTCTTAGTACATGGTGCAGCTCCACTCCTCCACCTCTGGACCTCAGCTTGAACACAACACAGACCCCGATGATCGCCACCATCAAGCCGCCACCAACACTCACCCCAAGCACCACAATGGAGGTCACGGGAAGAGATAGAGACACCTGCTCGGGAGAGGGGGACGGCTTCACCGCAGCTGAAACAGCCAATACATATATTTATCTTGCCTGATTTGTAGATGGAGGCTTTCAAGTGATCAAATTACCAGTACTATTTGTAGCTCTTGTTGACCACAGGTGGGCTGTGGGGAAGTTCATAATTTCTTCAAATTGTCTTTATTTGTTTAGTTTGTAATATTATATTGATGAGTTAATTAGCAGAAATTGTTTTGGACAAGCATCGTACCAATTAAAAGCCCAGTAGTATATAAGATACATGCTGAAACCCAATTACAAGAAAGGTTGTAGATAAGAAAAATTTGATTTACCATCATAGCTGTTGAGATAATCAAATGAAAGCTGACAACTACACTGATATGGCTTATACGATGGAAACTGCTTGCTAAGAAACCTGCACACCTATTTATGAACAAGCAAATACCCCAGTACTATTTGTCGCCGTTCGTCTTGAGATATGAGTTGAATCTGTAATACAAAATCGATATATTGATACCAGGTACAGGAAGTGCCCCCTGTACATATTGCTGAATAAATAAACTATATTCCTAAATGCTATGACTCCAAGGATATTCACTTATAGAGTGGATTATGTTATTTGAGTTTTTGATACTCCACGGATATTACTACCTTATTAGTGCTTGTATGACCCGGGAGTTAAGGGGAGACTAGCCGTTTGTTTGGTCTTTTGATTAATGTATTTATATATTTGTTTAAGTTTCCTCCCTAGACCTCCATCAAGCCTATAAAAACACCCGCTAGACCCCCCTTCAAGATAAATTTGTACATTTTCCGGTAGAAATTTTTTCCGGTCGAAGGCCGGTTCCTCTTAAAATTGCAGGTTCGTTATTGCTCGCCAGGAAATAATCGACACCTAAAGGCACGAAAGGTCTTAAAATTGACAACGAAATGGGGCGAAAAGTGTTAAAATCGCTAAACTAATGGGCCGAACATCTTATAATCTCAAAACTAGTGGGGCTAAACATTAGGGAGAAGAGGGTCCACAAAACCGGTCTGCTTCCCCTTAATACTCGGAGAACATTGTTGCTCTGCTACTGGTGTGCAGCATAGAAATACTTTGATGAACATACCTGTACGTCTCTCTACCATGTCCTTGATGGTGTAGACTCTGAAGGACACCATCTCACCCCGACCCTTCTCGTTGGTAGAGTAAACCACCGCCATCAGTGACACACCTTCCTCTAGCTCACCCACCGTGAACTGAGGCACCTGCATCAAACACATACGCACTCTTTATTTTATTTGGCATACTAAATGGAGATATAACATATAAAATCATAAAAGGAAAAACACAAACATTGTCCTGGACCTAATGAAAACCTCCGATTAAGAAGGCAAATAATGGGACATCACTAGTGTCCACTAACTACAAGTTCAAATCAAATTTGCTGTATTTTGCTTTTACTTTATTTGTATCAATACATCACATATACTAACATGCCGATATTATTTGTATTAGTTCGTCCCTAATACTTTAAATTACTTTGGCATGCTGCATGCTTACGCTTTTCTTTCCTCTCTACTACATTGTACTCACTTGTTGAATGGTACTTTCAGCTTTATGATGTAATTCAACTACCTATATTCTTACTATAAACTCACTTCCACATAATTTAGCCAAGATATCTCTGTCCGTCTCTTTTACTGTCCTACTGTTCCTTCTGGGGGCTGGGGGCTTGGAATCCTCCTCCCCTTGTAAAATTTACCTACTAGACGAAACAGAGAAAGGAGCGAGGGAAACCGAAAGTGGTCCCGGACCCTCTGTCTTGACTTGGCCAACCCCAGCGATGGAGTATGTGTCTGAGTATATACATAGCCTACATACATAAAATGTTCCAAGAGTTAAGATTGCATTTCGTGTTTACCAAGACCCCACCAGTCATTAATAGTGTTAGTCTCTCTCCCCTCCCCATTATCAGCTCTCCTGTTGTCCTTCAGTGTGTGCCTTATTACCTCGTCTGCAGACATCTTATACAGTGCAATTGGTCATGCATTTGTGACCAATTAATTATCTTTCCCTTTCCCCTACTCCCTTTCCGGATATAATTGTCAGCTTCCTTGGCTTAAGCATTATGAGTCATGTTTTAACTGTATTGCCATTAACTCTTCAGTAGTGTAATGCACAACATATTCTATAATAAATTACAACAGTATCTGATAATACTAAGTACAAACAGAATAATAATAAGTTCATTTGAAACTGTTCACATGCTCCAAGCACTTAATGATCGAAGAATAGGTGATGTCATGTTTCAAAATATCAAGGTAGTTTACTTGATTGCTATATCTGAGCCCTCATTCTATCAGCTACCTTTCCTTTGTTTAACATATGCAATATATTTATATTTATCTATATTCTAGGTTCTCTTGCGTTATACTTTTTTTGGATCGCTAACCTCACTAGTAACGTTGGCCACCAGAGCGTTGGAGATGAGGTGGTAGAGCTCCATCACAAACGTTTGCTTTAGACCACCGTCAAACCCTGGCACACACCCAACGTTCACCACCGACTCTGAGAGATTGTATGCTGAACAGTTGTGAACCGGGTCTGGACGCCCTGATAGGAAATACATTATTAATATATATACATGAATTTTCTACATACAGCATTTATATAATATCAACCTTACAAAAAAGATTTTTTCGGTAGCCTGTAATTCTTGTGAAGCCCCGAGATTATCGAATGCAGTTTCATAATTGTGATTCTTTCTATTCGCCAATATTAATTTAGATTATAAACAGGAACAATGAATGTGAATTTGAAAATAGTATCGTGTAAACACAGCCTAACTATTGCATGTTTCCCTGGACTCTTTATCTTTCAATTAAATACAAATTAAACATTAATTCTGATTGCTTCCTTCCCATGCTGGTTTAAAAATCTTCTGGTAATAATCTATGTTAAATCACCTGTCCAATGTTCATCCTCTGTTGATAATTAATATTGATAATAACATATTGCTAATTATGTTATCCTCAGTCTTGGGTGCACAGTCTACAGTATTTGCATTATTATATTATGATTATTCTACCATATTCTTAATTATTCTAACCTCCATTATTATATTATGATTATTCTACCATATTCTTAATTATTCTGACCTCCATTTCGTGCCCACAGTCTACAGTATTTGCATATTTCTGTTCATATTTATTCTACCTTATTCTCAATTATTCTAACCTCCATCTCCTCTCCATTAAGGGGGGATGGTTCACGTTTTGGGCGATTTTGTTCATGTATTCATTATTTTTCTAGCTTCCTCCCTAGACCTCCATCAAATTTAAAAACATCCATTAGATCCCCCTTCTAGATTAATTTGTAATTTTTTCGGCAGAAAAATTTCCCGGCCGAAGGCCGGTTCTTCCAACATTACAGGCACACTATCGTTAGCCAGGGAAAAAAATAGACACCTAAATAGAACGAAAGGTCTAAATATTGACGAAGAAATGGGTGAAAGGTCTTACAATCGACTAACTAATGGGGCAAACATCTTAACATCTGAAAACTAATGGGGCTAAACATTAGGGAGAAAATGGTCCAGAAAACCGGCCCATCCACCCTTAAAAACAAAACTGATATACCCTGGAGAACCTACCAGCTGGCAAGACGTGGAAGACACAAGGCTGCCGCTGGGTACCGACAGAGTTATTGGCCCAACATAGGAGTGTGCCGTACTACAGTATACTTGCATTTTTCTGTTAATTTGTATTCTACCTTATTCTCAATTATTCTAACCTCCATCTCCTCTCCATTAAAAAACAAACCTGATATACCCTGAAGAACCTACCAGCTGGGAAGACGTGGAAGACACAAGGCTGCCGCTGGGTACCGACAGAGTTAGTGGCCCAACAGAGGAGTGTGCCGTAGTCCAGCTCGGTGGTGGGGGAGTAACTCACTGTGCTGCCTGACCCCCTCGCCCTCACCTGGCTCTGTGGGGGGGGGGCTTATGCTACAGTCACACGAAGTTGGGGAGATTGCGAAAACCAGTAGATATGATGAAGCTATTAACTATTTTTGCTCTACCCTGTTTCAAGTAAATGGGCCAGCAATTGTGAACTCTAACCTCTGTAACTCGAAAAGGGCAAAATCACACGGCTGTTAATGTCCACACTTATTCCCTGGCTGATCCTTTCCACATGGTAGAAGTATTAGCTATATTATTCTGGTCGTGTGTGAGCTATAGAGGTTGTTAAAGAGTGTTGGCACATTTAATCGGAACAGGGTATAGCCCAATGATTTACAAAGGGCGTTTAAAAACTGCTCTCCAGAATAGTAAGATGACCAGTGTATCAGACTAGGATGCCACAATCCAACTTGGTAATAGGGAAGTAATTGACTGTGCTTGTCAGATTCTCGCGCCCCCACCTGTCTTTTAGGGGGTAAATAGGTATGTAGAGTATCTGTCGGCTATAGTCAGTGTTTAGTGTAATGCGTATGTCTGGGTATAGTCAGTGTTTTGTGTAATGCGTATGTCTGGGTATTTCTACCTTTTGTTTAATTGTTTATTTTTTGTTTATGTTTGTTTTTATTTTTTGTTTAGCTAACGGTAAATATAATCCGCTATCAGCGTGTCTCAATATATAATTAATTAGTACGTTTAATACAATGTATTTGAGACATATTTAGAGGAGATTTTCGCTCAATTTATGTTTTTTCTGGACCCCATTCTGTTCATGTTTAGCCCCTTTAGTTATATTATTTTTAGACGTTCGCCCAATTACTTTAGCGATTCTTAGACCTTTCGCCCCATTTTTTCAATTTCAAGACCTTTCCTTCCCTGTATTTCCTTTAGGTGTCATTTTCTTCCTGGTGAGCGATAGCTAGCGTCTAATTTAAGAGAAGCCCCCCATCGGCCTCAATATTTAAGAGGAGCCCCCCATCAATTTAAGAGGAGCCCCCCATCAATTTAAGAGGAGCCCCCCATCAATTTAAGAGGAGCCCCCCATCGGCCTCAATACTTATCTACCGAATAGTGTACTCATTTTTCTTGAAAGGGTTTCTTGGGGGTATTTTTATAAGCTTGGTGAAGGTCTAGTGAGCAAACTAAAAACTAACTCTCCTTAATGAAACGTGGAAAAACGGCACAGTCGAGCACAACAGTGGTGTTCTACATTCACAATTCTATATTCGCTCACCCCTGCTGAAAAAATCGTCAACCAAATCTCTACACCAATTACCACATGAATCACACACAAAGTTTGTCCAATCATCTACCGGAGTATTTTCTTTATATTCTATATTGTGAATGCGAAACCCTCATTTAGAACGTTACAATTGCAAATGTATTGATTAATATCTGACCACCGGATGAAGGAATAATGACGTCCATTTTCTAAACCATACAGATTATTTAACCATACAGACGATAAAGTATACTCCCAACAGTTAACATATGGTAATAATACATACAAGCGAGCGAAGGTATAGAAATAAAAGCTGAAACTCTAACACATATATCAACTGCATTAGGTAATATTTCCAGGTGTTGAGGGGAAACATTTGATAATGTTGAGTCATTCATTATTAGACTGTAGCTATTGAAAGTCTCGCGGAAATCTATAGTATATTTTGGACATACATATTCTAAGAAATGGTAGAAATAACTTATATAAAAGTAGCTTTGTAATAACAGGAAAAAAATAGCTATGCAATAAAAGGAAATGTTAATACGTGGTCAAGGGGAGTGGAAGCAAAAGATAAAACTCTTGGGCGGGTCTTACTTTCACTTCCATCACTCTCTCAATCCACAACAGTCTCATTTCCGGCTCAAGTTGAGAGAGAGAGAGAGAGACTACACAAAACATAGGCAGATTAAGCTTGTTAGGCAGATTAAATTGAATTTCAAGAAGAACGTGGGTTTGCGACGCTATTATTCGGCATAATATTATATACGAGTAGCGTGGGGTAGAGTTCTCAGTAGCATTTATAGGTAGTGTATTTCAGTGATATGAGAGAGAAAGAGAGAGAGAGAGAGATTGATTGATTGAGAGTAAGTGTGTGTGTGCGTGTGCAGTTCGTCCATGATAATACAGTGCAATAGCGGTAAGGTCGTTGGAAAGACCCTTACCAGATTCAATGTTGGCAATTGATGGAGATGGGAAAACATGGTGGTATATCTTCGTTCTTCAAAGTCGGTCCACCCCTTAACCCTTTGAAAAATAAGACGCACTTTACAAATAAATTATCGTCAGCATTAATCGATTGTATACAGCTTAGGATAGAACGGTGGACTTTTAGAGGGCAAAGACCATCCCATTTACCGATCTGACTTCCATACACCCTTCCTAATCTGAATTAAATCGTTGAATACTGCCCAAAAACAAAGGAAATGCAGCATTGTGTCTTCTAGGGGTTACGAAGGTTTTAGTCACAACATTATATTGGTGGGAAATTCTTCATTGTGAACATAACTATAGTCAATTAATTGTAGCGAGTCTAGAAATACCTAACCCCAACATATCGTCACTAAAAAAAACCCACTGGATTCACCCTTTCAGTACCGAAGACGTCTTTTATTCAGCTACACTTAGATGATTTTATAAAGGTTAGGAAGAATATATGTTAGCTAAAAGGATTAATTGAGATAGTCTGTGGCCTTTCAACTGGTAGACGGCCTTATTAAGCTGAATAAAATTGTCTAACAGTTACTAGAATGTAATGAAAAAGGATGTATGTCACCGGTACTGAATGGGTTAATCAAGTTCATATGTTTACTATTTGGGAAGATAATACACAATTAGTTAAACTATACTAGCAAATAATGTATCTATAACGCATGTATAAGCAATAATTAGTCAACCCCATGAATAATTGAATTAAGGAATAAATGTAATATGTGTTCCTCAAACCATCTTTCCATATTTAACTCTTACAATACTGGTGCCGTCCTTTTAACTTTATTTTGGCTACTATTACACGATCATATTCCATTTAAAAATGTCCTCCAGCAATTAACAGGCTTCGAACTATCTCACGTAACCCTTTGTACAGTTGGCCAATTAATTAATGTTGCGGCATCAAGTATATTTTGATTAATAATTGGTATCAGCACTATCTAAGCATTAATTCATCGTTTCGAGTGAGATATACAAACAAACATGTTCCTATCTTTACACACCATATTCAACATCTGACAGACATTAATACAGCACACAGCGAGCAAAAGGTAATGACAGCGGAGACACGACTTATTTGGCCAACCTTACTACCTGTACCACATACCCTTCTTGAAATACATAAAATCGTCTAAAATATAGCTAGAATTAAATGAAAAAGAACGTCGCCGGTACGGGAAGAGTTAATTCCCGGCCAATCACCCCGGGCCCTCCATCTCTTTGTTATGCCCGTAGAACAAACACCAGATATATTTGCATTTGTCTCTCCCTCTCTCACATTTTCTGCTGGAGTCGGGCTGGGAGTTTATCTTATGAACTCTATTCTGACCTTTCATACATAAAGGCAAAATCTGTATTAAACAATGTAGCCTAATATATACTAACCTATTTATTATAATTCACTACACCTTATTATTTATCTAAACAATAAATATGTAGGTTATCAGTACAAAATATAGACAATCGGAGCTGTATTGTATGCATGCACAGTGAGCGCTCAACAGAGGAAATGCCATACTGGGTTGTATAAAACAAAGTTTGCGACAGGCGCCCTTGCTATATGCATCATTCATCAACTCTCTCTCTGTCTCATTAATATTAATGAATATACTTAAAATCAGTAGGTATTTAAGTGTAAGTTCCGTTTCAAACTAATTTATTTCTGTCCTATTAAAACAACTTTCCTTGTGGGCACTTCTTGGCCCATACGGCTACCTTTCATCCTATTTTCCGGTACGGGTTTTTAGCAGGAGGGAGCGAAGGGTGGGGAGAGAGCCTTCTGCTTTGGTGTCTCACTGTTCTACTACTGTAAACTGTCCCTGCCTCTAATAGTATTAAGGCCGGACCATCTACTAGGGACCGCAAGGCCTGTGTGGTCTGAGTATCTGTGTAACTCTGTGTAACTCTGTGTAACTCTCTGTCACTTTCTCACTTTTGTTCAGTTTCTCCCTTCTCTTCCGTCATTATTGGTGTCCACTCCGTTGGTTTCTTTTTGAAGAGTGGCAACATTTTTCTTTCTCTGGTTCCCCTTTCTCCACTATATACTGGTACAGGTTCTCTCTCTCTCACTCTCTCTCTCTCTCTCTCTCTCTCTCTCTCTCTCTCTCTCTCTCACTCTCTCTCTCTCTCTCTCTCTCTCACTCTCTCTCTCTCTCTCTCTCTCTCTCTCTCTCTCTCTCTCTCTCTGTCTGTCTCTCTCTCTCTTGCATAATTATGTTAACCATAAATTGTGTTTTACCTCACTGTGTTTACATTTGTTGAACACTATCCATTTGATGAACATTGAGACCCACATAGAGACTAGAGGGTTTAGTGTTGTCATCCTTCATGAACAGTAAATATGGTTAATTTTGCCATGTAGTTGTAATAAACACTATTTGTTACGTGGATTATAGTATTGTATTAATCCTTTCAGGGTTAATTGAGATAGTCTTTAGCCTTATAATTCCCACAAATCCTTCCTAAACTGTATGAAATCTCTAATGATAGCCAGAATATATACTTTCAAAAAGCGTCATGATCTTCAAAGGGTTAACGACATTTTTGTTTTCAATGATGCAAAGTTTTGCTTCCATTAACTAATTAATATGAACCTAAAGGGGAAAAAGCGAGGGAAGGGCGTTACTGTTCATTACCCTAGTTCAACATTACATTAATGGAGAATTTACGCATTACTAATGCTGACACAATTAAATATCCTTCACTGTGTATATAAACTTTAGTCCTTTCTAGTGTTTTTGTTCTCTATTTTATTACATTAACCCAAATCCTCGTTAAAGTATACCACATTTCAATATTTGTGTCTTACTATAGTCTAGCTTAGCAAGCATTAAATGCAGCTTAGTAAAATTAATATGGTATTTGCACTCAATAATTACGCATAACGATATCTCTAATTAATTTAGGTAGCCATATATAATACGTTTAATTACTTCCATGCAACATTAATTAGGCTAATAAATATTATAAACGATTGTGATTAAAATATTTAAAACAATTAGCGATAATTATTTAGCAAAAGCAATAGAGTTTCTCCATTTTCAAGATTAAAATCTTGTTTCTTAATAATGTCCCGATAATGATAAACGTACAACTGTTTCCTAATACGTACCATACTTTAATATCGAAATATGGCCAATCAATTACTGAAAATCATCGACTCCAATTTTTCCTCATAGGACTTTGCTGCCAATTAACCTTCAACTCCAACCCCAACCAGTATCAGGGAATCATGATTTAATAGTTTGGCTTTAAGGGGACGCTGACTGTTTGTTTGGTCTATTAATTCATTTATTATTATTTTGTTTTTAGTTTCCTCAATCAAGCTTAGAAAAACACCCCCTAGACCCCCCTTCAAAATAGATTTGTACATTTTTCGGTAGAACACTGTCCCGGCCAAAGACCGATTCCTTCTAAAATTACAGGCTCGCTATCGCTCGCCAGGGCAAAAATCGACACCTAAATGGCACGAAGGGTCCTAATATTGACAAAGAAATTGAGTGAAAGGTCATAAAATCCCCAAACTAATGGAACCAACATCTTAAAATCTCAAAACTAGTGGGGCTAAACACTAGGGAGAAGGGGGTCCAGAAAAACGGTATGCCTCCCCTTAATCTGCCTCAGCACTATTAATTTGCCAGGCTATCATATATTGCAAAAGCTATAACAATTGTGAGGATGTATCTGTAATTCCTAGTTTTATGATACCCTCACTTCTTTAAATTATCAAAAAAAACAACAACAAGGGAGTCAATAACTGATAACAGAGTTCCTTTATTATATATATTTTATTTTAGGCGGAATCGTCTACAGTAACTCATGTTCACACAGCCTAACCATTCCATAAACGTGGTCAAAAGGACGAGTTTTATCTCTGACACCCTCAGGTCCTCCGCAGGCTAATGGAAATCGTAAAATGTGTGAGATAATGGGCGAAAGAAAGGCGGATTCCTTCTAAAGGGGTTAGATGCTTCCAAGGTTTTTATCTGGCACATCCGTAATACCAGACCTTTCTGACTTGTGAATAATACAGACCCGCACCACTGTTTTTGAAGTTGGGAAGGAGAGTAGGGTACGTTTGGATGGATGTAGTAATTTTGGATTAGGTTGTGGTAGCTACGTCAGTTTCGGCTCAAGTGTATGCATTCGAACAAATCTAGAAACTGAGACCTCTAGCCTCTTATAACTTAGGGAAAACTGGAGTAACTAAGCTTGTTGCAGGCAGTTTTGCCTGTTATCTCCTTCATACACGTAAAACAAAAGGCAACCCCTTCCCTTCAAGATCCATTACGCATTTCTAGTCTGTTTTCTGGCAATTATTAGACTATTTTATTCAGATTAGGAAGGGTGTATGGCAGTCATAGGGTTAATTGAGAGAGTCTTTACCCTTAAATGTTCTAAATATCCTTTCTAACTATCTACAATCGTCTAACGATAGCCAGAATAAACTGTCTATATGTGTCATACTCTTCAAAGGGTTAATGGTTGTTAACTCTTATAAACCCCTTCACCACCATTACGTTACGTTCATCATATTATGGTTACCATTAGACAATTTTATTTAGTATATAATCTACTTGGAAAGCTGTATGGCAGGGTGTTGATAGAGAGGATAATAAAGTGTACGGAAGTTGCAATAGGAGAAGAACAGTGCGGTTTTAGGAGGGGAAGAGGGTGCGTGCATCAGATGTTTGCAGTAAGACAGTTTTGCGAGAAGTATTTAGAGAAGCATAAGGAGATATTTTGGGTTTTTATGGACTTGGAAAAAGCGTATGATCGTATGATCGCGTGGACCGTGAAGCAATGTGGAAAGTGTTAAGGATTTATGAAATAGGAGGAAATTTGTTAGAAGCAGTTAAGAGTTTTTATAAAGGGAGCAGAGCATGTGTGAGAGTAGGAAATGGTGAGTTGAGTGAATGGTTTGAGGTAAAGGTAGGTTTGCGACAGGGTTGTGTAATGTCACCATGGCTGTTTAATATGTTTATGGATGGTGTGGTGAGAGAGGTGAAAAGGAGAACTATGGGAAGAGGATTGGGTTTAGTGGGAAAGAATGGTAGAGATTGGGAGTTGAATCAGTTGCTGTTCGCTGATGACACAGCATTGGTGGCGGATTCTGATGAGAAACTGCAGCGGGTAGTCAAAGAGTTTCGTGTGGTTTGTGGAAGGAGGAAACTGAAGGTGAACGTCAATAAAAGTAAAGTAATGGTGTGTAATAAGGGAGAGCATAGGGTGAATCTAGATGTGAGGCTGGATGGGAAAATTTTGGAACAAGTAGAGTGTTTTAAATATCTAGGAGGAACGATAAGCAGGAGTGGAGGTATGGAAGTGGAGGTAAAACAGAGAGTGTGTGAAGGAAGGAAGGTATTCGGAGCAATGGGAAGTATGTGGAAGACGAGAAATCTCGGAGTGAAAGTAAAAAGTGCACTGTATCAAGGAATTGTTGTGCCAACAGTGATGTATGGGGCTGAGACATGGGCTCTGAAGAAAAAGGAGAAAAGAGGGCTGGATGTGATGGAGATGAGCTGCTTGAGGAGTATGTGTGGAGTTACTTGTAGAGACAGAATGAAGAATGAAGAGATACGTAGGAGAGTGGGGCAGCAGGAACATTTGTCAGCCAGGGTGGACAGAAGGGTGCTGAGCTGGTATGGTCATGTTGAACGAATGGGAGATGAAAGGCTTACAAAGAGAATATGTGAGTCAGGTACAAGGGGAGATAGCAGGGCAGGAATACCCCCATTGAGATGGAGAGACTGTGTAAGAAAGGCTTTCGATGATAGAGGAATGACTATAGATCAGGCAGGGGAAGTGGTGGTGCACAGGAGTGAATGGAGAATGCTTGTGAATAGTTGAGTGAACACGTGGTCATTTGGAGTAAGGGGTCGGGCGCAAGTTGGACTAGATAATAGTCCATCAGGCACCTGGCCCGGGGAGACGATTAATATGAAGGGTGCGCCTGGAAGTGTGGTGGGAGGGCTTGTGGCTTTGGCTCCGCTGCATGTCTGCCTGCCAAGATCGGAACCTCTCCGGGTGGTCGGGGGCCGGGGGAGCGCTGGAGCGACCTTGGTGACCCTGGTCTCTGGGTCTTCTCCTGGGTGACCTGGATGTGTGTGAGTTTGTGCTTTTTATCTGTGTTTATTTGCTGTTTTATGTTGTTTTTGTGTTTTCCCTGTCCTTGCTCTGTCTTGAGTCGGCAACCCCCAAAATGGGGATTGGGCCTGAGCATATAGATAGATAGATATAATCTACTCTACGACTCTATAATGGCTGATACGATCTTGATAAACCCTCTTAGTAACATAGGTCCTTCTTAAGCTGCCAAAATCATCAAATGTTAGCACACAATCAAAGGTTAAGAGGCATCATGGTGTTGATGGATTTAAAGGTTCGGGATCAGGATGTCTAAGCTAGTCATGATAAATAAACAACTATACTGTTTGTTATGAGGAGAGGCTGAGTTGACTGGGGATATGGGTGGACATGGAACTGAGGTTTATTGATACCACTGAAAGGAAAAGGACTAGGAAGAATCGAAACAAGTTAAGCTTAGTTGAGTGGAATCGACCATATGCAAAGCACTATAAAAGAAGGAGTGGTAAAACTAAATAAATAAAATAAAATACAAAAATAATGGAGATGGGAAGAGAACACATGATGTTAAGGGAAGGTTTTGAACAAAAAATGTCCCGACCGAAGGCCAATTTCTTTTAAATTGCAGGCTCGCTATCGCTCGCCAGGAAACATTCGACATCTAAATGGCACAAAAGGTCTTACAATTGACAAAGACATGGGTCCAACAGTCTTAAAATCGCCAAACTAATGGGGCGAACGTTTTAATAACTAAAAACCAGTGATTCTAAACATGAGAAAGAAAGTGATCTAAAAAACACAAACCTTTCCTTAAGTTAACGTG
Source organism: Paralithodes platypus (assembly GCA_032716605.1). Lineage (NCBI taxonomy): Eukaryota > Metazoa > Arthropoda > Malacostraca > Decapoda > Lithodidae > Paralithodes > Paralithodes platypus. Next base: position 25,795,190 of record CM064497.1, on the reverse strand, counting down.
TAAGTGGCTTGACGTGAACCTAGCCTAACCTGACCTGTGGGATATGCAGACTCTCGCCGCTGTTGTTGAAGGTCCACTTGAAGGTGAAGGGCGGCGGGTGAGCGTTGACCAAACAAGGCACCTGAACCCTCTCCTGCCTGGCTGCCCCGTGGTAGGTAGCCTGACCATCACGGCACACGGGGGCATCTGGACAGACGACATTATTTAGTTTCAGAGGAGCTTAAGAGGGGATGGGCTCATTTATTTGCTTATTTATGTATTTTTTTATAATTGTTCTAGTTTCCTCCCTAGACCTCCATCAAACTTATAAAATAAGTTAGTATGTATACTAACTAATGGGACGAACCTCTTACAATTTGAAAACTAATGGGGCTAAACATGAGGGAGAAGAGGATCTAGAAAAGCGACCCATCTCCCCTTAAACTACCTTGAATACTTAGTATAGTACTACAAGTGCGAATTTAATTGATTCGGGGAATCAATTAATTTGGGTTGGAGAAAAGAAGTAGTGATGGAGAACCCGGGTGGAGCGGCAGAGTGAATAACAAACAATAACATACAACGTTCCACTAAATAATAAACCATTAATTTGCTGTGAACCCCGAAGGCTAAGTATCTATATAAATTACGTTTAAAAAGAGAGGTGGTTCAGTTCCACTCAGGCATATTTTGATAAAAGGGTAAGTCAGTAAACCCACACAGGGGTATGTCGAGCAGTGTGTAGTAAATATTGTTCGAGGGAAAATTACGATTATACTGAATAATAGAGTTAATACAGAAACAGGTGCCCAATAATGATGATAACGAATAGAAAGAGTCAAATGACCAGAAGAGAAGTTAAGCAGAAACGGAAAGGACATTCAAGGGGCCCACCTTTTTGTTTTGTTATTTCTCTCTCTCCCTCTCTCGCTGGGTTGTATCCATGCGGCCCCATTTAGCTTACTGCTTTAAGACGTTTATCGCTATCCAGGTGTCATTATTTTCCTGGCGATCGATAGCGAGTCAGCATATTTAAAAACAAAAATTGACAGCAGGCTAAATTTGTACATTTTTCGATAGAAAAATGTCTCAGGCGAAGCCTGATTTCTCCATACATTGCTGGCTCGCTATCGATCGCCAGGAAGAAATCGACACTTGGATGGGGATAAACGTCTTAAAGCTGAATGGGGCGAGTGGATACAAGCCAGAGAAAGAGAGAAAAGGAGAACATAAAGCAGGTCACCCCTCTTAAAGGAGAAGTACCAAGACAATCGATGGCGCACACGGAATGTACGTCTTTAGTGAAGAACAAGGCGGACGGCAAATTGAAGTGGAAGGTGGTGGGGAGTGAATTGATGGCGTTAAGGGAACAGTGGCTGTTTGTTTGGTCTATTAATTAATGTATTTGTATATTTCTTTAGTTTCCTCCCTAGACCTCTATCAAGCTTAGAAAAACGACCCCTAGACCCACCTTCAAGATAGATTTGTACATTTTTCGGTAGAAAAATGTCCCGGCCAAAGGCCGATTCCTCCTAAAATCACAGGCTCGCTATCGCTCGCCAGGCAAAAAATCGACATCTTAATGGCACAAAGATTCCTAATATTGACAAAGAAATGGGGTGAAAGGTCATAAAATCCCCAAACTAATGGAGCGAATGTCTTAAGATCTCAAAACTAATAGGGCTAAGCATTAGGGAGAAGGGGGTCCAGAAAAACGGTCTGTCTTCCCTTAATGTGCCAGAGAGGCCTTGGTGGGTAATTTGGGGTGGAGCAAAAAGTAGGTGATGGAGAACCCAGGTGAAGATGGAGAGAGAGAGAGCAAGAAAGAGAGAGAGAGAGAGAGAGAGAGAGAGAGAGAGAGAGAGAGAGAGAGAGAGAGAAAAGGGGGTCCAGAAAACGGTCTCTCTCCCCTTAATGTGCGAGAGAGGCGGTGGGGAAATTTGGGGTGGAGAAAAGAAGTAGGTGATGGAGAGGCCAGGTGGAGCGGCTGAGTGAATTAAGAAAAGGTGAAGATGGAGAGAGAGAGAGGGGGGAGAGAGAAAGAAAGTTTAAGATTGCATGCAAGGATAATGATAACAGAAAGGAACGGTGGAGAGAAAGAGAGAGAGAGAGAGAGGAGAGGCAAAGAAAGAAAGTTTAAGATTGCAGACAAGGATAAAGATTAAAGAAAGGAACGGTGGAGAGAACGGATGATCAAAGGAGAAGCGTTGTAAATCTGGGAACATAGAGGGAGCTGCATGATGAGGTATATAATCCTTGAAAGACGTGATATCAGGTTCTAATACGTTCTGATCTTACATACTTTACAGAAGAAGGGTTCCTGGAATGCCACACCTAAGACTTGAGACTGAACCCGTATCTAATCTGGATCATTAGGACTTTAAATTGTTTATATATATATATATATATATATATATATATATATATATATATATATATATATATATATATATGTTATAGGGAATCTGTGTAACTAAGGAGTTCACGAAATCCCTAGAGATTTCGTGAAAGAAAATATTTAAATTCTAAATATATCTGAGATCATGCACTATACTTAGGATATCTTGTATTTAATTGGAAAGGTTATGTTAGGCTCAGCTTAGCCAAAGTACCATGCACTTTTTCAAATTATATTACAATAGGAATAATAAAAAGGAACTTTCAAAATTAAGTACACGATTAATGGAGTTGATATTAATAATATATTTACCCATCTTGACTAAACGTACCTTAACCCACCATTTACAACATATGGTAATATAAAATGCAACTTGAAACATAAAAATATAGAATTCTATGCATGAAATCCCTAGTTGCACAGATTCCCTGTAACATTATACAGCATGCATATATGTAAAACAGGATATAGAAATTAAAATTCCAAGATGGATTTAAAACGATGCAGACTGAATTTAACCATGTGTACACTATGTGGCATCTATTTTCACAGTTAAATATAAACCATCTGTTTTGGTTATGACAGGTAGTTTACTGGTAAGACTCTCAAAATAAAGAAAACACGTCATTGAATTGAAAGCAAAGCGAATGGTGAAACATTATTGCGCGCGTTAAGGGAAAGTGTGATTGGTGCTTGATGGTAAACGAAGAAGGCAATGATCGCAATTTAACGCAAATAAATTGATAAAACGCGAGAGAAACAGTTAAAATGTAATAAAATTGAAAAAGTGTGAGATTATAGCAGAATAAATGCGAAAATGATAAGCATACTGCAATCTGTCCAGCGTAGAACAAAATAACATGTGGAAATGGGAATATGCAGTAGTCAAATGTCATTTACAGAGCATAATTATTCCTCACAAATGAAACCCATCTCATTCATATGTCTAACTAAAACCTCAAAATTAGCTAATGTCCTTGAGGCTAGAGTATACAACATCTCGACAAATCTTATCCAACCAGCATTTCCCTATGTGTTTTATAATGCAAAAGCAGTACACATTTAGGATAGAGATACAGTCATGATAAGGAATACTCTTACATCCTCTAATGACAAAAATTAGAAAATGAACCTTGACAAGTGAAAATCTGTAATACAATTTTATGAATCTATCAATTTCTGGATCTTCCTCCAAATATTGTACAAATATTTCTGACCACAACTGTACAAGAGTGAATACCAATCATGCAGAGATATACATATATTATATGATATCCTTTGACAGATAAATAGGTTTGTGAAATGTGGAGGAAGCATTTTCATAATTCAACGTCTATTCCCTCGTTTTATCAAGAGGTGGTTTCCTGACCATGACCATGAAGACGTGTGACTGATACTGAAGAGGTGGATATGAATGATGGGGACGGATTGTGAAGATTGGAGTGTTGAGAGCAAATGATGGAGTGAAAATATGAGTGAAAATGATGGAGTGGTCTCCACCAAATGGTGGAGACGAATAATGGAGACTGGAGTGATGGTGGAAACTGAGGTGGTGGATGATGGTGACAAATGATAGATGCTGGTTGGGTGTTGGGGACAAATGGGGATGATTAGATAGGTGATACAGGTGAATGGTGGAAAGAGAAGTGGTGTGGGCAAGTAATAGATGAGAGAAGAGGTGGAGGAATTATGAGGAAGTGGAGTATTGCGGAGAGAGGAAGACCGTTTTTCTGGACCCCCTTCTCCCTAATGTTTAGCCCCACTAGTTTTGATACTATAAGACGTTCGGCCCATTAGTTTGGCGATTTTAACATCTTGCGCCCCATTTCGTTGTCAATTTTAAGACCTTTCGTGCCATTTAGGTGTCGATTTTTTTCGGGCAAGCGATACGAGCCTGCAATTTTAAGAGGAACTGGCCTTCGGGCGGGAAATTTTTCTACAAACAAAATAAAAAATTATCTTTAAGGGGGGTCTAGGGGGTGTTTTATTAAGCTTGATGGAGGTCTAGGGAGGAAACTAAAGAAATATATGAATACATGAATTAATAGACCAAACAAACGGGCAGTCTCCCCTTAAAGTGAAGTGGACGAATAGAGAAGGGTGAATCGTTGACCTCAATGTGCAGAGACTAGTAGTGCTGGGTAAAGTGGAGGAGTCAAGAGGTAGAGGATGGAGTGGAAGCTTAAGGGAGCCCACCTCGTTTTTTTTCTCTTTCTCTCCCTCTTTCTTTGGCTTTTATCCATTCGGCCCCATTCAGCCTACTGTTTTAAGACGTTTACCCACATCCAGGTGTCAATATTTTTTGGCGAGCGGTAGCGAGCCAGCATATATATATATATATTTTGCCAGCAAGCTAAATTTGTAAATTTTCGATAAAAAATGTCTCCGGTGAAGCCGGATTTCTCCATACAATGCTGGCTCGCTATCGCTCGCCAGGAAAAAATCGACACCTGGATGGGGATAAACGTCTTAAAACAGTTGGCTGAATGGGGCCGAATGGATACAAGCCAGGGAAAGAGAGAAATATTTAAAACACCGGTGACCCCCCTTAAGTGATACGGGATAAGTGGTGAGATCGTGGGAGTGGTAAAAGTAAGTATTGAACTCTTTCATCAAACGTATATGATACTGATAAACGATCTTACTCGGCTGAGTAACGATGTCAAGGAAGAACATTGTATTTTGATTAACGTTTTAACTCTGACAGGGCCTTTCTATTGTAAATGCAATCATGCGGAAATAGTTCAAGCTAAGCAAAAGCTATCGTAATCTGATTGAAATGGTTAATGGTTTGCCCATATATATTGTATTATAACAAATATAATTCGTTTTACTTTTTTCAGATTACAGTAGGAGGCACCTTTAGGAACGAAAGGAGATACACTATTTAAACTAGTTTTTAAATCCCATAGATTGTTCCTAATCTAAATAAAAACGTCTAATAGAGTGGGTGGCTAAATTCAACATGGAACCGTTACGAAGAAATGTGTAAGACTGAAACGTTATGAATTAGTTTGACTAATAAAGATGACCCCTAGAGACGAGTGAGTGATACGAACAGGAGGTTGGAGAGTAACTGGTATTGTAAAGGAGAGCAAGCAACAACTGTAATGTTGATCCTCACTTTGCTTCTTCTTAGTTTGAAAACAAAATATATATATATATATATGCAGACGAAAACAGTGGAGACGATCGAGTGAAAGACATATGTGATAGAAACGAGTGATAAAAACAAGAGTGATAGAAACGAGTGATAAAAGCAAAAGTGATACAAACGAATGATAGATGCATACATTATAGATATTAGTGAAGGAGGAGGTAGCAGTATGGCCGATTTATGAAAACAAAAACAAAAATGGCAGCAACAAGCAGTAGACACTAAACAGGTAACACCATAGTGTCGAGACATGAGAGGTAGAATCAGTGGTGAACACGTTCCAGAGAAGGGCTTAAGTAGGTTTAATTTGTCAGATAGCAAATGTAATGCAATGGCAGCTTTAGTGTTACTGATATAACACAGGATCGAGTTATGATTTTTACGGCGATCTTTGGGAATGATGGCGATATTAATCCCTTCAGTACCGGTGACGTCCTTTTCATCATATTATGGTGACTAATAGACAATATTATTTAGCATGGTACGGATCTGTGGTAGCTAAAAGGATTAAATAAGATAGTCTGCAGCCATTTAATTGTTAGAGCTCCTTCTTAAGTTGAAAACAATCATCTAATAGTTGCCAGAATATAATGAAAAGGAAGGAGTCATCGGTCCGGAGAGGGTTAGTGGAGTGGCAACTTTAGTGTCGCCAACAATACACAGTCATTGGCCTATCGCTCGACTCACTAACAAACATCCCAGTGGAAAATAATATATATATATATATATATATATATATATATATATATATATATTATATATAATATATATATATATATATATATATAGATATTAATATATATATATATATATATATATATAATATATATATATAGCTATATATATATATATATATATTATATATATATATATATATATATATATATATATATATATATATATATATATATATATATATATATTATATATAAATATATATATAGTGTATAAACAAATATATAAATAAATAAAAATACAGATCGGCCGTGGTGCCATGAAAAAAAAATATATATATATATATATCAGTAGAACCTCGCTCTTTCGGACTAATTGGGGGAGACCCCTGTCGGAAAGTGTCAAAGGTCAGAAAGGGCCGAGTCCGAACTCACACTTCAGCCTTTCAGACAAATCCGAAAGGCTGAAATAATGTCCGAAGTTTATAAGTCCGAAACTCGGCTCTTCGGTCCGAATGCGAAATATTTGTTCTCAGCCTTCCAGACAAATCCGAAAGGCTGAAGCATGAGTCCGAAGTATATAAGTCCGAATACACATTCACCTAACCAGACAAGTCCGAAACTCGGCTCTTTGGTCCGAATGCGATTTAATTTTTCTCAGCCTTTCAGACAAATCCGAAAGGCTGAAGCATGATTCCGAAGTTAAATGTAGTCCAAAAAGGATGGAGGTATTTTCTCAGCCTTTCAGACAAATCCGAAAGACTGAACCATGAGTCCGAATTGAAATGCTAGTCCGAAAGTCTGAGAATTCCGAAATATTGAAGTCCGAAAGCGCGAAGTTCTACTGTATATATATATATATATATATATATATACGGTGTGTATATATATATATATTATATATATATATATATATATATATATATATATATATATATATATATATATATATATATATATATATAGATAGATAGATAGATAGATAGATAGATAGATAGATAGATAGATAGATAGATAGATAGATATATATATATATATATATAATAATAATAATAATAATAATAATAATAATAAAACACTGTGTTCTCGGTGAAGGCAGGTGGAAGTTGTTGCCTTTGATCTCGGACGTGTGGCCTGTTAGCTCGGGCCAAATTGACACAAATATTGGAGTTCCCTTCATGACACATATAACATGTGTGTGTATGTGTGTGTGTGCATATACAGTATGTGGGCGAGAAGTTGGGTTAGCCGTTGCTCAAATATTGGGAGGTTTGTAAGCATCCCTTTGCACTTTTTTTTTTGTATAAAAGCGTATCATTATAATAATAATAATAATAATATTAATATTAATTATAATAAAAATAATTATAGTAATGATACATTTTTTATTATTGACTTGCATATCTATTTATAACTTGCTTAAATATAGAGAGGGAGAAAAGGGCGCGGTTTTGCTTTAAAGTAATTGGCGGTCTTAATAATATGTTCAATGCAAGATATATATTTACTAATTAGATGCTTACTTAATATATAATTAATGCATATTTAAGACAGTAAATTTATGATGATTTTTTCATGATTCGGCACCTGATTATATTCAATTATATAAACAATATTTAGACCTATTTACATACATTGCTTGTGGAAAACCTACGTCAATGCCATTAAATATAATCATTATTATATGTTTCTAAGAAAGAACTATTGAAGAGTTAATATGAAATAATTAAATGGCTTCCCCTTTTCTATGGACGCCGTATAATAGTGATATTCCAGTCAGTGCTTCCCAGTGTGCAATACTAATATATTATCTAATAGGCAACATTTGATCATTAACCCCTTTAACAACATTACGTATTTTTAAAATATGTTTACCACTAGACAATGTTCTGTAGAATATTATCTACCAATACGACTCAAAAGGATAAATACGATATCAATGAACCCTCTTAGTGACATAGTTCCTTCTTTAGCTGTATAAAGTCATCTAATTTTAACCAACATTAAAGGTAAAAAGGCATCAAGGTGCTGAAGGGGTTGATATATTCGCACCGTACGTTCATAAATATATACGTATGTAATTTTGATGTATATCCCAACGAATACAAAACAAATAAAATATATATTACACCGAGGATATTGGGGCAATATTATGAAAATCCTCAAAAGAATGATCTGACATTAACAGGAATATACATTACTTTGACAAAATAATCAAATAATAAGTAGACTAATTACAAAAACAACCTCTGAATTCCAATATATATATATGTATATATCAGTTATATATATGTGAATCTAAGCTGACCATTAACCCCTTCTGTACCTTCGACGCCCTTTTTATTTATTTCAGGCTATTACTTATTACCACAGATCATTTTGTAAGCTTCATAACATTGTCTAAATATATTAAGAATATCATAATATGTACGCCGCTGGTACAGAACGGATATACTAACAAATATTAACCCACTGAGCCCCAGCTAGTTATAAATAAATGTACCACCAGGGACCGGCAGGATTTGATTTTTTTTTTTCCAGAAACAATAGCGAATGGGTTAGGAATGAAGGAAAAATCACAAAAAAACGATCAAAAAGGTCAAAAATTGGTCCTACGGAGCTCCCGAAAACGGATTTTAGAAGAGTAAAAAATTGAAGGCAAAAACACCCAAAAACCATGTTTTTGCGCGCTCACGCGCACACGGTTGAACTTTCAGAGTCTTCAACCATCGCCAAGGTTGCGTGGGATACTTACACAGTTCCCATACAAATCTGAGCCCTCTAGGTGCCATAGGACCGGAGGACCTGTGACGACACGTCGTCGTCGCTGGGGTTTAGCGTTACATACATTGGTGACGACACATTGTCGTCGCTGGGGTTCAGTGGGTTAAGGAAACGGAAGGTTGTTGCTTTAGGACAATAACGGTAATGGTCCAATGTTGTTTCTATACCTTACAACAATGTCATTATATCTGATTTAGTTAAGTATGCCAAATCAATGTGTATGTGTGTGTGTGTGTGTGTGTGTGTGTGAGAGAGAGAGAGAGAGAGAGAACAATTTGTGAGTGCCGATGCATGGGGCTATGTGTATATTGTTTTGCATGTATATGTGTGAGAGAAAGAGAGTGTTTTTATACACATGCAAATTACATGTAGTGGTGGTTTCGTCCCTGGAAGGATAATTAATATTAGTTGTGTTCGTATATCAAAGGATGTGGCATAGGAAAAAATATTCTCTCTCTCTCTCTCTCTCTCTCTCTCTCTCTCTCTCTCTCTCTCTCTCTCTCTCTCTCTCTTTCAATGTGCAGTTGCTGCAATTTTGCTTCAGAAATAATAAAGACAATCAAATAATACTACACGGTTTGCGTTGGTTTGGAATGAGTAAGCAGCACAAGAGCCTTTTCAAAATATTCTGAAAAAAAAATGCATTGTCATTCGTATATGATATGAATTTGGTTTTAATATTGTATTTGGAAAAGTTTGAAAGCGAAGTTTTATTTGTGTCAGTTTGGAAAAAAAAGGTTAAATGTTCAACCACAGAAGCCTTTTTAATACAACTACTTTTTAGAACTAATTTTGCCCCCTCCGAATCAACAACAGTTTAGCATTTTAAATTAATGGCTCGGTAATCTAAATTGCTAAAAGCTTCGAAAATAGGTAATGATATTACTTTAGACTCCACATAACTACATACCCTTAGTATTGGTCTCCCTTTAGAAAACTAGATTGTAAGGTGATTATTAATGATTAATGCTGTATTTTGAATATTGTAGGTTAACACAATATGATTTATTAAAATTAGAATTTCAATGCCATGCTTGCCATTAGTATATTCATGATGAGCTCTTTTTTTTTTGGGGGGGGGGGGGTGTAACGATAAGAAAACTCTTTTGTCTCTGACTTTCCTTCAACGTTTTTCCTCTTTGCTGGAAGTTTGCTCTCATTCAACCTGTCTATTGTCTAATTCTTCTCATTTCTTGCATCTCTAAAGTTTTGAAACTATTCTTAAATACAAAATTCTTAGGCATTTATCTTCCCATAATCTAATTTTAGACTGCCAGTATGGTTTTCTACTGGTGATCTCCTTGCTTATATAGTTAACTCTTTGTCATCTTCCCTTCGGGACTTCGGTGAGACTTTTACTATTGCGCTAGATTTCCAAACCTCCTTCAGTGGCTATCCCTCTAGCATTTCCTTTGTCTCTAATTTCCTTTCAGACCGTTCCATAGCTGCAGTTGTGGATGGCCATCGCTCACTTCCTCAACTTATCAACTCCGGTGTCCCTCAGGGTTCTGTCCTGTCTCTAGTTCTCTTTTTAATATTAATTAATGATCTCCTCAATTGCATCTCAAGGGGTTCTTTACCCCTGCACAGCTTCTTGCTCTGTGCAGGGGCACAGTGCGTCCTTGTATTGAGTATTGTTCACATGTGTGGGGAGGATCCTCTCACACCGCACTCCTAGACAAAGTAGAAAGGAAAGCCTTTCATATCATTAACTCCCGTTCACTCACCAACTCTCTGCAATCTCTCTCTCTCTTCACCACAATGTTGCATCACTCTTGCTATTGTTACGCTGGCCAGCTTGCCAGAATGTAATCGTACTCGCTAGCGCTCGCCAGGGCAGTGAAATGGTCTATAAAAATCGTAGAACGATGTTCTTTCTTTCTTAGTATTCATGTTGTCACAGACAGATCAGTGGTGGTCTTTATTCTTGTCTGTGACACTTGGAAGTATTTTATATCATTGATAGAGTATAAGATTCGTAGTGTGAATTGCAAGGAGAGAGAGCGAGAAGGAGCAGCGGGGTGGTAGTATGTGCGTGTGTATGTACGTGTGCATTCCTCGCTTGGGCGGTGGTTCCCACGCTCGTGATTGGTCGGCTGGCCTGGCGTGTCATATGACGCCTGCTCTTCATGACGTAGTCGTCTGTGATTGGGGGCCGCTGTCTCAGCATGGTGCTGGGGGACTCCTACCCACGTGTCTCCTTAGAGCTTGGTATGTTGTGCTTGATCCTAGATGTCCCTTGCAATCTGTCCCCAATCTAACCCTCTTTACTACTGTTTCTCTCTCTGAACTTCTTCTTTTCCAATACTTCTTGTCTTTATTCAATTACTTATCCCTTCTGGTTCTGCATACGACTTCCATAGTCGGCCAGTCGTATTACCAGCACCAGTTCTCACATATATGTTTTGCACTAGCTTTAGGGATTATTAGAGTCATAGTCACATTGTATCATAGTATTGGGTGCTTCTAATTATTGAGTTGTTCTTTATTACTATTTAATGCTAGACAGTGGAGGGTATCTTTGGTCGTTGTCTGAGTTATGTATATGGCAAGTTAGAGCCTGTACGACTTCGACGGAGCTAGGTAGCCTGTAGTATACCCTTGTGCATATTTTTCCTTTGCGAGCGTAGCAGTATACAAGCGAAGGGCTTTTGCCTACTCTTACTTGTATGCTTGCTACCTCATTTTGTTGACCTTTGAGGAGCGCCAGGGTAAGACCAGATACTTGAGATCTGGACTTACCAAGAGAGCCTCCTAGTCACTTAACGTAACATAAGGGAAATCTGTTCAAGGGGAGACAGTAGGCTACGAGCATGCTTGCGCTCTGCCTAGCCTCCTTGTACCTTTTATGCCGCTGCTAGACTTTATTAGTAATAAAGACAGCATTGTGTTTATTAACTTTAACTACGTATGCTTTAGGAATTATTCACGTATTATTTTAGCCTAGGTTGATGCATAGTGCACAACCCAGTATGGCTGTTACTTTGGCTAAGGAAGTACTGTTTTGAGTGGCTGTTATTAGTGCTGTCACAGAGTTGTTGCACTCCCTTGTTTTATATATATATATGTATCCTACTTGTTGGTGTATTTAAGATACACGCTTTGGTGTCCTGCACCTGCATTATTTCTGTTCTATATTCGACGAGCATCTTAGAGCATCAGACGTTTTCAGAAGATTCCATATCTGTTTGCTGTAGGACTAGACTACCAGTGTTTTCATAGAGCATTGAAGAGTTTAGTGTTGAGTTCAGACTCACACTAAAGTTAACGTAAGCATATACTCCTTTATTAAATCTTGTTATAGTTTATTTAAGCATTGTTATTACTTGAGAGCATTTTATTAACGTAAAGTACTCCTGTTGTGAGTAGGCTTTGCCGTCACCGGAAAGCCTTTGTAGAAGTGCACTAAAACCCAGTTAATTGATACCCCGTTATCCAGTAGATTAACTCTGGAGGGTTTAAGTGTTTTGTTCACCGGCGTAATAGTTCGAGGGTTTAGAATTAGCGTACCATTGTTGCAGATATAGCCTATCTTCTAGCCCAATATTAAGTGCCCTTGTTTATTTCGTAGTGCCGGTCGTAACACTATTCTATTGCTACTACAATAATCAGTGTTCCTCGGAGCTTTCCCAGTGTATACCACCTCCTCTACGTTGGGTACGTAGTGCCCGTCTTGCAACACAATCCCACCCCTACACTGTGCAACTCTCCAACCCAAGAGTGAGACGTTATTCTCAGTGTTTCTTCTATTCAACAGTTGAGCTCTGGAACTCTCTCCCAGAATCAGTGTTTCCCTCTTCATATGACTTAAATTGCTTCAAACTCCGTGTGTCCAGGCATTTTGGCTCGAACGTCCCTTGAGTTTGGCCCTGTCACTCTTTCAACTCTGGGGGAGGCACTCGCCACAGGCAGTCCTGCCTTTTGTCTCCTACACTCATATACAAAAAAGAAAAAAAATCCAATGATTACTACTGTGAGCATCGATATGATTTATGTGGCCACACACTCATAACAGCTACTGGGAATAAAGAAGAAGGTGTGAAGGCAAACTCATCACAGTCTTATAGTTTCATTGAGTAAGATACATATAAGATACATATAAGGGGTAAATGTACATATAAAGATACATATAAGATACATATAAGGGGTAAATGTAAAGTGAGAGTTGGACTAGGAGAGAAGAGTTGTACTTAAAGTTGTTCCTACATTGCACAGTGTTATTTCTCGAGCTGTTCCGAGGTAATAGGTTGGCCCACAAGAATAGCTAATTTCAAATGCAAATGCTTGCTTAAGGGGGTAGTACTCGCTTTTTATGGACCCCCTTCTCCCTCATGTTTAGCATTTAATTTTCAGGTATTAAGATGTTCGTGCCGTTAGTTTATCGATTTTAAGACCTTTCGCCCCATTTCTTCGTCAATGTTAAGATCTTTCGTGCCATATAGGTGTCGATTTTTTCCTGGCGAGCTATAGCGAGCCTGTAATTTTAGAAGAAAGCGGCCTTCGGCCGGGAAATTTTTCTACCAAAACATGTACAAATTTATCTTGAAAGGAGGTCTAGGGGGTGTTATTTTCAGCTTGATGGAGGTCTAGCGAGGAAACTAAAAAATAAATAAATTAATAAATACATAGACCAAAAACCAAGCACTACCCCCTTAATCGTGAAAAATACTGGGCAAGAGCCGCACCATTATGGTCGCCACTGTACATGGAAATGAAGTGAGTGCTAAAAGGGTAAGTAGGCAAAAAAGTAATGGGCTAACCACCATTTCAAGATCCGATTATGCATTTCTTTTCTGCTTTCTGCCTAGTATTAGTTTATTTTATTCAGATTAGGTAAGGTATATGGAAGTCAGTGGGTTAATGGAAATTGGCTTGACCCTTATAATTCCCACACATCCTTCCTAAGTTGTATAAAATGCGCCATAATCTTCAAAGAGCTAAATCCTGAATAGTGGAGAATAGGATGGCATGGCATAATTAAGGGAGGTCACCTGCTTTTTTTCTCTTTCTCTCATTTTCTCTCTTTCTCTGGCTTGTATCCATTGGGCCCCATTCAGCCAACTGTTTTAAGACGTTTATCCCCATCCAGGTGTCGATATCTTCCTGGCGAGCAATAGCGAGCCACCATTGTATGGAGAAATCCAGCTTCGCCGGAGAATTTGTTTTATCGAAAAATGTACTAATGTAGCTTGCTGTCAAAACAAACATATATATTTGCTGGCTCGCTATCGCTCACCAGGAAAATATTGACTCCTGATGGGGGTAAACGTCTTAAAACAGTAGGCTGAAAGGGGTCGAATGGATACAAGCCAAAGAGAGAGGGAGAGAAAGATAAAACAAAAAGCGAGGTGGGCTCCCTTAAGTTTTGTAAACGAGAGAGAGCGGGGTGCATGAGAAAATGCCATGTTCGTGTTGCAACGAACTATTTATGTTTGGCAGTAAAACCATAAGTAAAGCTTAATCATCTTGTACCTGTTATTTATTGTTTTGTTTTTGTACTTCCAGTTACTGTATATAATTATGTGTAACTCTCTATTGAATTATAAAAACTTGACATTGCAGTACTTGTTATGACTTTATATTTGTACTCTAAGTTTCTTTTCTTCATGCATTATATTAGTTTGACATGTATATTTTGTTTGTTTTTAATTTTTATGTATCTATATATTTTATAGCATATGTTAATTTCTCATAGATCTTTCTGTGTGCATCACTAGGAGAGTATGTTATATATTGTATATTATATAATGTTTTATTCCATAACTGTCTACTGCCTCTGCCAATGTTTTATCTCCTAAGTGCAATTGACTCTTTCCTCTTGTCTCCCAGCCTTCCCCTTTCCTCTAATTGTAATTTTTCACTGGGAGGATAGAGAAAGGGACAGGGTTACAAAATCAAGTCGGCTAGATAGTAAATTAAAGCCAAAAATTGCTAGAATAATGTCACAATCTCTTCAATATCGCTCTGAAATGGCTCAAATCTCCCGAGTATCGCTAGATGTTAAAAGTGTCCTATAGATCGGAGTAAATGTCTCTAAATCTAGCGGAAAAGTAGGTAAATTGGCAACACTGACTAAGGGGAGCCACGGTGGTGGTGCTTGAGTCTTGTGTCCCTGGAGAGAGAAGAGTGACAGGGGTGGAGGAATTCGGGATAGTGGGTTTTATTTTAGCACCTGATTTCTCGATACTTAATGGACAAATATGAATCTACTATGTCTCTGCGTCGTATTAATGCAAAGTTTTCATAATTAGCAACATATTTCGTTATAAAACCTACGTAATTGCTGAGTAACCAATATAGTAACATGACAATTTACCGTCAGATGGAAAAAATAGACTATAGTTTTAGTTGTCATCAATGGTCCGCTACGTTGGATAGATTCGAGGTGGATGTGAAAGGGAAATGTAGATTTATGATATTTAATTAAATTGACTTTAATCCTTCCTCATATTTCGTAAATATATGGGTGTCTGGTGGATTGCAGCTTGCTGTATTTCACTTAATGAATACAGAATAATGCAATGGAAAATTACAAGGGTTGATTGAATAAAAATTATCTTAAGATTTTGTAAGTAGGATTTATATACGCTTCCCCAGCTGTGAAGTAGACTTAAGACATAAACAAATTAACCCCCACTGTACCGGCGACGTCTTTTAGATTTTATTCTAGCTATATTTAGAAGGTTGAATGTAGGTTAAGAAGGATCTGTGGTAGTAACAATGGTTAAGTGAGATATTTCGAAGCCTGTGGAATGCTGGGGGCCGGTTTTAAACTTATTAAAGTCGTCTAATAGCACCCAGACTAAAATTAAATTGACGGCACCGGTACTAAAAAGAATAACACAAATAAAAAAGTACTTACATTTGACTCTGAGGACGAGGTGGTTCGATCGTCCTCGTCCCTCGGTGTTAAAGGCCACACACTGGTAGCTGCCTGAGGCCCTCCGGTTGACTCTCTGGAGGACTAGGCTCTGGTTGCTGATGATGATGCCGCCAGAGACCTTGTGTTCCAACTCTGTCTTCTGTTGACGGACCAGGAGCAGGGTTACAGAGATAAATACATGCACATATAGATAAAGGCTGGTTGTTGATGATGATGATGCCGCCAGAGACCTTCTGCTTCAACTATGTCTTCTGTTGACGGAACCAGGCAAGGGCTCGCAGAGACATACACACACATATACAACACATAAAGAACTTGTGCCTCAGTCAGGTGAATTGGACTTTATGAAGATACGAGAAGCGTAAATGTTTATGTAAGTGAAATATTCAAGGGCATGAGAAGATAACTGTGTTTGGTATTTACAGCCACAGGAAGGGTTATGGGAAGGAAGGGTGTAATTATTGGTCGATTTGTCTATTTATTTATGATTGTCTTGGTTTCCACCCTAGAACTCAATTAATCCTAAAACAAAGATCCCCATGATCCCTTTTCTATATAAATGTGTACATTATTCGGTAAAAAGAATATACACGCGGAAGGCCGGTTCCTCCTAAATTACGCTATCGCTTGCCAGGAAAATGTTAACACCTAAATGGCAGCCGGAACGGTCTCAACATATGTGTGTATATGTGTATTTTTTTATCGAGTTATTGCAAATAATCTTCCTGCCTTTCTTAAAAAGAAATGCATACAAATAAACCCACAATGTTATCAAAGCTATTGTAATATTAATGGATATGATTAAATTACTGAATACACTCCAATCTGCTGGTAATTGTTTTGCATGTTTTGTAATGCAAGAAACAGTACCATGAATATTGTACACTTAAACTTTGTTCTAATTGTATATACTCATCTACACTGTTCTACAGTAATGGTCAGGAATATTTTAACAACTCTTAAATCAATATACAAATACAAGAACGTGAACTTTTAATAATGAGCTACATCTAATGACAACTTGTAGCTCTCACAGTTTTACAGTTTATGAATTTAGTTCGCCATTGTAGCATAAATGTATGCTAAGCAATTATCATCAATTCCTATCGACGTATGTACGTGCAACGAAAAAAACTATTATGTATACAAAAATGGCATACTTTTCTTAATAGGGTCCAAGTGCTCTTAACTATTCCATTGTATTGCAAGTACAATAACTGTGACGAGAATGGACTCGATTGTGTTGTATGTGCTATGTAAATATAAAATATGATTAATAAAGAGCTACTTATATTACGGCTTAACGTTCCAAGACACTATTAACTGTGCCTGTTTCTGTGGAGTAAGTGCAACTAACAGTGACGGTAATGTGTTCCACCCGTGTGTAGCCATGCCATTCATATCCCCCCCCCCCCTCTCTCTCTCTCTGTCTCTCTCTCTCTCTCTATCTCTTTATCTCTTTCTCTCAGCCATATCAATATTACAGAGAGAAAAGTATTGATATGTTTGGATAAACTCAACTTGAATAAATCGCATGTAGCCTACCCGACATACTCTCACCTAGAGTTCTAAAGGAAGCTAAGAACTATGCCTGATGAGTGGAAGATCACTAATGTAACACCAATATAACAAAAATGGCAGCAAAATTTTACCTAGTAACTATTGTCCAATAAGCTTAACCTCAGTTGTCTGAAAATGCTAGAAACATGGGAGATAGACTCGCAAATTACTTGGAGGAAAACAACATACTCGAAGATACTGAACATGGCTCCTGTAACAAACGTTTCTGCTTAACAAACATATTAAACTTCTTCTACGATATCCTCTACCTACAGGACGAGAACAAAGCTGTAGATAGTATTTGCCTTGATTTTCAAAAGGCCTTTGACAATGTTCCCCAGAAACGTTTTCTGATAACAGTGAAAGTGCTTGGAATACAAGGTGGAGTGTTGAGATGGATGGATAATTGGCTCAGTGAAAAAATGCAAAGTGTAGCCACTAATGTTAAGGCATCTAAATGGACCAACATAACTAGTGGGATACCCCAGGGATCGGCACTAGGGCCAGTTCTCTTTTTAGTTTACATTAGCGACTTAGATGAGTCTCACCTGTACAATCTCAAAGTTTGCTGATGATACAAAAATTGATAATACTGTTCTCTCAAATGGAAATGTACAAGATATGGAAAGTAATGTAGATAAGTTGTTATGTTGGGCTCTAATATGGCAAATGAGTTTTAACACTGAAAATGTAAAGTACTGTAAATCGGAAACCGAATTGAGAGCGCAACTATTCAATGAATGGCACTCAGCTCTTCATAGAAGCACATTTGGTAATAATAATATCGAGTAACCTAAAACCTAGTCAATAATGCACAGAAGTTGTGAAGGAGGCAAACAAAATAATTGGCTTGATATGCAGGTCATTTCAGAATTTATCCAAAGATGTAATCCTCACTCTTTACATTCCTTTGTCCGTCCTCTTCTGGAATACTGTGTTCAGGTATGGTGCCCTTACTATCAAAATGATTTCCACAAACAGGAACGAGTTCAACGTAGAGTTACCAAAATGGTACCAAGTCTAAAGAACAAACCATACGAGGAGCGAGGAGCGTATTAGAGAATATAATCTATTTCCATTAACCCAGCGCAGCTTAAGATGCGACCTAATCCAAGTGTTCAAAATCATCAAATTTGTCGACAACATGAACTGTAATATCTACTTTTTAATTCACCAATCAAATTACACACGGGAAAAAGGTTGCAAAATAATTAGTAAATATTTTAACTCATGCGAGCCAAAGAATTTCTTCTTCAATTGAGTTGTCAACTTGTGGAATGGTCTTCCTCAATATGGCATAGACTGCAGCACTGTTGATTCCTTCAAACATCGCCTAGACAAACACCTTGCCTTAAATCCGGGACTGACTACATTTGTAAATTAATAACTAGTTTTGTCTTTTTCCTCAGATACATCGAGGATCAAAAAATCTATAAGTGAATATCTACGATGTTACCCAATTATCCTTAGATGCACGAAAGATTACTTACAGCTGCATCATGTTATTAACCCTAATTGTCCCCTACTAACAAATCCTGACCCTGCCATGGGCTTTAGTCCCAGGGCAGTACTTCTCTTTCCAATTATCATACACACACTTTGAACCCCTGTTGAACAGTCAGTGCAGTAGTAAATTAGAAGGCAAGCAGCCTCGAGGGGCTTGCTACACCTGATGTTGCTTGACTTCCATTGTGCTCCGCTCTCTCTCTCTCTCTATCTCTCTCTCTCATTTACTCTCTCTCTCTCTCTCTCTCTCTCTATCTCTCTACAGAGGTACATGTAAATTACACTTTTAGATGCTTCTAGCCGCTATTATGTTATTATGTTGTTGTTGTTGTTGTTGTTCCCCAGACTGCCTGGCCGAACAGCCCTAAAGCCCCGAGCAAGGCCAAGGCCATAACCGAGCGCCCCCACAGAACCCTCCCTGCCTACCACAATTAAGCCTGGGTGACCGAAGCCACTCCATGGCGGGGAGCTGAGGAGGGTGCGGAAACGCCCGGGAAACCAAAGCCCCACCCAGGGCCCTGTGCCCCTCAGCAATTATGAAGAGAAAGTTGAGGGGCAAAGGAAAAATGTGACGCTTTGACTTCCAATCTTGGTAGAATGGGAGGTCAATCTACGGAAGAGACGCCGTCACTTGAGATCTAGAAAATATATAAGTAAAATGAACAGTCAGAGTAAGCAATGGGTATGGCAGAGATCGCTCAGTTCTCACTCTGATAGACCAGCCCATCACCACATGACTAGAACCCAATCCTCTCAGCATCAGCTAGGAGAGGCCCTAGAAAGCCGCCTTTGGCGGGGGGGATAGCTCCCCTATTTTAACCCTTTTCGGGGTTGGGCACCCGCCATGTTATTATGTTATAGGTTATAGGTTAATAAACATATAATACATTTTCTTACGTCATAGCAAATAGTTGTGCAAACTTATAGCTGGTACATACATACTTATACTACTGTTTCGATATATTTTGTTTTATATGGAAAGTTAATGAATAACCTTTTACAATCCATAATTGAGGTTAAAACTGTATTCTCTGTTTACTATTATAATTTGATAGTTAACATCTATAGTTAGAGTAACATTATAGTTAAAATATCATGTGTTTGTGCGACAACAACTTTGTGATATACTTTTCGGTCATGCATTAGCTATGAGGAATTACTTGTGTAATTGGGCGGGTGCCCAACTCCGAAAGGAGTTGAAGTAGGGGAGCTATCCCCCCGCCAAAGGCGGCTTTCTAGGGCCTTTCCTAGCTGATGCTGAGAGGATTGGGTTCAAGTCATGTGGTGATGGGCTGGTCTATCAGAGTGAGAGCTGAGCGATCTCTGCCATACCCATAGCTTACTCTGACTGTTCCTTTTACTTATATATCTTCTAGATCTCAAGTGACGGCGTCTTTTCCGTGGATCGACCTCCCTACTGCCAACCTAAAAGTTGGCAGATTGGGAGCCAAAGCGTCACATTTTTCCCTTGCCCCTCAACTTTCCCTTCATAATTGCTGAGGGGCACAGGGCCTTGGGTGGGGCTTTGGTTTCTCGGGCGTTTCCGCGCCCTCCTCAGCTCCCTGCCTTAGAGTGGCTTCGGTCACCTGGGTTTTGTTAGTGGTAAGCAGGGAGGGTTTTGTGGGGGCGCTTTATGGCCTTGGCCTTGCTCGGGACCTTGGGGATGTTCGGCCAGGCAGCCTGGGGAACAACAACAACAACAACAACTTGTGTACACTATGATATCATAGTCTCAAGCCCACTCATAAATATTCGTGGACTTCACATATTTCTAATTATGGAAGATTATCTTTGGAACCGAATATATACAATTTTCTACACCTCAACTACAAAACTATATATACGAATTATTTAAAAGCAAGTTCTATAAGATATCAATCCTTATAGCTATCATTGCATAAAGAAACACAGGGCGTCCACGAATTCTTATATGTGGGCTAGAGACTATGGCATCCGAGTGTACCTACAGTAGTTTCGCGTACCTCGTCTGTCTACTTATTGTTCCATCAATTTTCCCACATATCCAGTTCTCTTGTTCAACAGAATAATCTTCAGTCTTTTCGAGATTGTTGCTTTTATAACAGTTATGAAAAAGTAACATATTTCCACTACGTTTATACACTTAGACAATTAACGCATTCCAAGCTGGTATTCTGAACAGTGTTACCTTGTTCTAATTATAGCTCATCTTCCTATTCATATAATTTACTTACCATCTCTATCTAATTAATGTAGATATCCACCAATTCTCCCACTTATGATATTTCCATTACGGAGTTGAGGCAATTCTTACACTTTGTTCATCTGAATGATCCTATTCCCGTACCCATGTCTATTATAGTCATCTTTCTTCTTAATATTAACGTACATTTGAATAAGTAAACCTAAGTTTGATTAGGCTACACTAACTTACATTAGTATGTCCATTTGTACTTTCGCCTACACCTAAAATGGCTAAAGAGATTCCGAAATATATGCAATATTAGATAATTTTCTGTATATAATTTCAAACACAATGTACAGCCTTAATCATTGCGTGTGCTTTATGTCTGTATTACTAAATACTTAAAGGAAGCTCTATACCAGCCGGACGTATTCGTATGGTAACACAAATATCGTCCCATGTAGCCCAATCAAGACTAGGTATAAATAAATATTACCTATCCTCTTGAAAGGCATTGCCACACGAGCGCTTTTTCCGGCAATATTCGATGAACAAGTATTTGTTCATACTAGTTTTTGGTATTTTGGCATTGGAATCATCTAGACTAAAATAATGTATATGATATTAAGAGACTGAAAGAATACATAGCTTTACTTAATATGTAAGATCACAATTGCCTGAAAAACTTACCGGAAAAATACAATTGCTCGTTTGACACTGGCTTAATAGTTGAACGTATGTATGTATGTATCTCGATAAGTTTTACTTTTCGCCACAGTGATAACCAGTACTATTTGGAAGGGAAGAGGTGTGGTGGAGTGGTCTTGCCACTGGATTGGTAATCCCCGGGTTCAAATCCCGATATTTCAATGGGAAGATATTATTGGGATTGAATTTGTGCTGTACCTAGTATCAGTGCATTACCACAAAGCCCACCGAAATGCCAAAAAAATACCCTCATTGTTCCCTGATTAATAGCACTGTATGAATATTCCCATATTCAAAATATGCTACAGGGGGTCAATGCCTAGTGAGTTCACTGCTCAATAGGTGACGTTCTGAGAGTGAGGGTCTGAGTCTGAAGGGTGAAACAGTGAAGCACTTGAACGAAGCAATCAGCGGCTTCAGAGATGTAGCTGCTTCGAGCCATGAATGGATGCTTCACTTGTCTCACTCCCCAGACTGG
>CM064497.1:25760399-25767899 GCA_032716605.1 Paralithodes platypus | reverse complement strand
GTCTCCTAGTACCTAGAATAAAGTTAGAAAGACGTCGCCCGTACAGAAGGGGTTAAGAATCATAACTTTGAAGAAAAGGAATTGTTGCCAAATTAACCCTTTGAGGATTATGCGGCATTATTGACAGATTATTTTGGCTACCATTTGACGGCTTTGTAGAAATTTGCAAAAATTTGTGGGAAACATAAGGGTACAGACTATTCCAACCTTTTAACTTCTATATAACCTTCCTACTCTAAATATAATAACCTAAAATTAACCGGGAGACAAAACCGAAATGCATAATAGTATCTTGAAAGACTCAAGTTAAGGGGAGATGGGCGTATTTATTTGTTTTTTGTTTTATCATTTTATTATATTTTAGTTTCCTCCCTAGACCTTCATCAACTTGTAAAAAGCACCCCCTTTCAAGATAATGTTTTACATTTTTCGGTAGAAAAATGTCCCGGTCGAAGGCCGGTTATTCCTAAAATAACAGGCTCGCTATCTCTCGCCAGGACAAAAATGTTACACCTAAATGGAACAAAAGGTCTTAATATTGACAAAGAAATGGGGTGTAAAATCTTAAAATCGCCAAACTAATTGGCCAAACGTCTTAAAATCTAAAAGCCAATGGGGGTAAACCCAAGGGAGAAGTGAGTCAGAAAAACCAGCCCATCCCCCCTTAATTAATTATAATAATAGTAAGGAAGGTTATACTGGGTGTGTGAATAATAGTAAGGAAGGCTATACTGAGTGTGTGAACGATAGTAAGGAAGGTTATACTGGGTGAGTGAACAATAGTAAGGAAGGTTATACTGGGGGTGTGAACGATAGTAAGGAAGGCTATACTGGTTGTGTGAATAATAGTAAGGAAGGTTATACTGGGTGTGTGAATAATAGTAAGGAAGGCTATACTGGGGGTGTGAATAATAGTAAGGAAGGCTATACTGGGTGTGTGAACAATAGTAAGGAAGGCTATACTGGGTGTGTGAACAATAGTAAGGAAGGCTATACTGGGTGTGTGAACAATAGTAAGGAAGGCTATACTGGTTGTGTGAACAATAGTAAGGAAGGCTATACTGGTTGTGTGAACAATAGTAAGGAAGGCTATACTGGGTGTGTGAACAATAGTAAGGAAGGCTATACTGGTTGTGTGAACAATAGTAAGGAAGGTTTTACTGGGTGTGTGAATAATAGTAAGGAAGGCTATACTGGTTGTGTGAATAATAGTAAGGAAGGCTATACTGGGTGTGTGAATAATAGTAAGGAAGGCTATACTGGGTGTGTGAATAATAGTAAGGAAGGCTATACTGGGTGTGTGAATAATAGTAAGGAAGGCTATACTGGTTGTGTGAATAATAGTAAGGAAGGCTATACTGGTTGTGTGAATAATAGTAAGGAAGGCTATACTGGGTGTGTGAATAATAGTAAGGAAGGCTATACTGGTTGTGTGAATAATAGTAAGGAAGGCTATACTGGTTGTGTGAATAATAGTAAGGAAGGCTATACTGGGTGTGTGAATAATAGTAAGGAAGGCTATACTGGTTGTGTGAATAATAGTAAGGAAGGCTATACTGGTTGTGTGAATAATAGTAAGGAAGGCTATACTAGTTGTGTGAATAATAGTAAGGAAGGCTATACTGGGTGTGTGACCAATAGTACAAAGGAGTACAAAGGAAATCAAGCAACAACAGATCTAGTGACCCTTCTAGGTTGCTTGTCCTCCAAAACACTGAGGATCAAGTGTCCAAACAGTGGTTTAGAGTAGGTAAGGGAACATTGGAAAGGGAATTACTGCCCTGGAACTAATATCCGTGGCAGGATTAGGAAGTTAGTAGGGATGGGTTAGTAACTGAGGGGGGGATAAAATAAAGTTATTCATTAACAAACGCAGTCAGTCGCGGGTTTGATGCGAGATATTTGTCTAGGCGGAGTTTAAATGAATCAACGGTGATGCAGTCTATAACGTTTCGGGGAAGCCCATTCCACAAGTTGACAACTCGATTGAAGAAGAAATTCTTAGATTCGTGTGAGTTAAAAGATTTACCAATAATTTTGCAACCGTTTCCCCGCGTGTAATTAGATTGGTCGATAGTGAAGTACTTACTACAGGTCATATTGTCGATGCCTTTGATGATTTTGAACATTTGAATTAAGTCACGTCTTAATCTGCGCTGGGTTAAAGGAAATAGATTTAATTCTCTAAGACGCTCTTCGTATGGTTTGTTCTTTAGGCTAGGTATCATTTTGGTAACTCTACGTTGAACTCGTTCTAGCTTGTTTATATCTTTTTGGTAATAAGGGCACCAGGATTGAACGCAGTATTCCAGAAGAGGGACGACTAAGGAATTGTAAAGGGTTAGGATAACTTCTTTGGATTTATGCTCAAATGACCTGCCTATAAAGCCAATTATTTGGTTTGCCTTCTTAACAGCTTCTGAACATTGTTGACTTGGTTTTAGGTTACTCGATATTGTTACTCCCAGATCGGTTTCTCTGTTTACATTCTTAAGCTGAGTGCCATTCATCGAATAGTTTGCTTTCTCGTTTAGGTATCCGATATGTAGTACTTTACATTTATCCGCATTGAAACTCATTTGCCAATTTGGGCCCAACATGACAATTTATCTAGATTGTGTTGCATATCGTCAACTTGTTCTTTTGAGAGTACGCTATTTGCAATTTTTGTATCGTCAGCAAATTTTGAGATTGTACAGGTGAGACCCTCATCTATGTCGTTGATGTAAATTAGAAAGAGAATTGGTCCTAATACTGATCCCTGGGGTACCCCGCTACTTACATTGGTCCATTTAGATGCCTTACCGTTTATGACTACTCTTTGCTTTCTGTCGCTGAGCCAATTTTCTATCCATTTCAACACACCGTCTTGTATTCCATGCGCTTTTAGTTTTAGCAGTAAACGTTTGTGGGGAACTTTGTCAAAGGCCTTTTGAAAATTAAGGTATATAATATCTACAGCTTTACTCTCATCGTAGAGGTTGAGGATATTGTGGAAGAAGTCTAAAAGGTTTGTTAAACAGGAACGTTTTTTACGAAAGCCGTGTTGAATATCTTTAAGTATGTTATTTTCCTCTAAGTGATTTACGAGTCTGTCTCGTATGACCGTTTCTAGCATTTTACATACAACTGAGGTTAAGCTAATTGGACGATAGTTACTGGGTAGGGATTTGCTGCCTTTTTTTAATATCGGTGTTACGTTGGCTAGCTTCCACTGATCAGGCATAGTTCCAGACTGCAAGGATTTATTGAATAGTAATGTCAGTGGTTTGGAGAGCTCATCCTTAGCTTCCTTTAGAACTCTAGGCGAGATTGTATCCGGTCCAGGCGTTTTATTTACCTTGAGTTTATCTAAACAATTCAATACTTCTCTCTCTGTAACGGTGATATTGCTTAGAACATCTGAATTATCAATCTGAATTAGCGATGGTGTAGGGATATCACTGAGGTCTTCTGTTGTAAAAACTGATGCAAAGAAGGTATTGAGGGCATTACTCATTTGTACTTCGTCTTTGGTGTATTCTCCATTTTCATCGACTAACGGTCCAACAGTTGAAGTAACTACTTTTTTTCTTTCTGATATAACTATAGAATTCTTTCGGGTTTGTTTTACTTTGATTCGCAATATGTAACTCTAAGGTCTTTTTACTTTGCTTAATTAACTTTTTGGCTTTGCGTCGTAGCTCTACAAATTTCACCCGTTCCTCGTCATTTTGTGAGGATTTGAATCTATCATTAGCAAATATTTTAGCAAGCAGGCAGTTTTAAATATCTTTATTCCACCATGTGGGCTTATTATTATGGCCTGGACTCCGTATTTTCGATGGTATGCAGTCTTGCACTGCTTTTAGGTAAGTGGTTTCGAATAAATTCCAAGATGTATTTATGTCGTTATTGTTAATTAAAAAGCTCCAGTCAGTTTCTTTAAACATAGCTCTAAGTTTATGGAAGTTTGCTTTCTTGAAATTAGGGACATTTTCGATGCTAATATTTGGTTCGTTACTAGTAAACTTTATAGTGAAAGTTATCGTACGATGGTCGCTGTTACTGAATTCATCACCAACATTCAAATTCTCTATTAATTCTTCTTTTGTTGCAAGTACAATGTCAAGAACGTTATTACCACGGGCCGGCGTTCGAACAAATTGATAAAGCGAACTCTCTTGCAAGTTCGTATACAAGTCATGTCCGGAGTGTGAAGTAACAGTATTGCCCCACTTTGGTCACAGGTAAATTAAAGTCGTCAAAAATTATGGTATCTTGTGAGTTACTTACATCTGCAATTTGTTCGTAAATTTCTCGGTCAGTTTGCACTGATTGAGCTGGAGGTCTGTATATTAATGCAAGTATTATTTTTGTACCTTTATTATTCTTTATTAGCACAAAAGATGCGTCGACGTTCACAATTTGAGGTTTTGACAAGAGGGTAGGGTTAAGACTTTCTTTGATATAAAGTAAAACGCCACCTCCATTTCGATTTATTCGGCTTTTCTCAAACATTACATAACCGGGAAGTGAATACTCTGCTAAAAAGTCTCCATCTTCTGTATTGAGCCAAGATTCTGTTATGCCAATCACATCATAATTTTCTCTAAACACTAGCTCCTCTAAATCTGAAAATTTATTGCGTATGCTACGAGCGTTTGCATAGAAAACCTTTAAATTTGTTATTTTAGAACTCACGGAACGCTCTTTAATAATATTTTTGGTTCTTGTCGGATCTACATTTATGTTCATGGCTGTCTTCGGTCCTTATCGCTGGTGGTCCTCGGTTGCCTCTGTTTTTTTCTTGGCGTTTGGAAGATTTATGTCACTGCTGCTTCTTCTCGGATGGCGTTTTTTTATCCATGGCTGCGGACTGCTTCGTGTAGGAGACGACCCATGCGTGCTGAACCCACAGGGTTTAGATGAGTGCCATCCTTGTGGAACAGAGTAGGCTGGTTGTAGAAGTTGTCCCAGAGGTTGATGAATTCAACTTCTTCCCTCAGACACAACTATTTTAGTCGGCTATTTGTGCTGAAGGCCTTGTCGTAGAATTTGTCAGGTGCGTCGATCTTGGGGAGAATGCCTGAGATGATGATATTCCTTGACTTGTTTTTGTAGTGCTGGATAATAGTGAATAATAGTGAGGAAGGCTGTACTGGGTGTGTGAATAATAGTAAGGAAGGCTATACTGGGGTGTGAATGATAGTAAGGAAGGCTATACTGGGTGTGTGAATAATAGTAAGGAAGGTTATACTGGTTGTGAACAATAGTAAGGAAGGTTATACTGGGTGTGTGAATAATAGTAAGGAATGTTATACTGGGTGTGTGAACAATAGTAAGGAAGGCTATACTGGGTGTGTGAATAGTAGTATGGAAGGCTATACTGGGTGTGTGAATAATGGTAAGGAAGGCTATACTGGGTGTGTGAATAATAGTAAGGAAGGTTATACTGGGTGTGTGAACAATAGTAAGAAAGGCTATACTGGTTGTGTGAATAATAGTAAGGAAGGCTATAATGGTTGTGTGAATAATTGTAAGGAAGGCTATACTGGGGGTGTGGGGGTCTTACCTCGTGCAGCCAGGCTATCTTGAAGGCCGGGGGGTTGGCCTGTATGGAACACTCGAAGTACACGTCATCCCCTTCCTCTATGTTGGTGAGGTTCAGGGACCGACCGGGCCGAAGACGAGCCACAGGGATAACTAGTGGTGGGGGGAGAGGTTTAGTTCAGATATTAAGGCTATTATTACACGATTGTATACAGATGAGGAAGGATCTGTGGGAGTTAAAAGGGTAAAGACTATCTCACTTAACCCGCTGACTTCCATATACCCTTCCTAATCTGAATACAATCGTATACTAATAGCCAGATGAAGTGTCAACACATCGTTCCCTTCCTCTATGTTGGTCAGGTTCAGGGACCGACCGAACCGAAGACGAACCACGGGGAAAACTGGTGGGTGGGGGAGAGGGAGGTTTAGTAGATATTAACCTTTACAGTACCGATGACGTCTTTGTGTTTATATTTGAGCTGCATTTAGACGATTTTATGAAGCTTAAGAAGGATATATGGTAGTTCAAATGATTAGTTGAGACCATTTCTACTCCTTTAACCCGTGGAGCCCCGGCTAGTTTTGTAATGTTTGTTCACCAGAACCCGGCCGGTTTTCAAAAAATTGTTTTATTCCAGAAACAATAGCGAATGGGTTAGGAATGAAGGAAAAACCACGAAAAACCGCTCAAAAAGCTTAAAGAATGGTCCTACAAAACGTATTTTACAAGAGTAAAACATTGAAGGCAATTACCCCAAAAAAACAGGTTATTGCGCCACAAGCACGCACGTGGACTTTGAGAGTTTTCAACCATCGGCACGGTTGCGTGGGATACGTACACAGTTCCCATACAAATCTGAGCCCTCTTGAGTGGCTACACCTGAGGTTACGGTCGGCGCAATTAGGGTGACGCGCCAGACGCGTCTCTGGGGCTGTGCGTTACATACATTGCCGACACGTCAGACGCGTCGCTGGGGCTGTACGGGTTAAGGAGTAGACATCCTTCCTAAGATTTTTTTTTTTTTTTTTTTTCTTTTTAAGAGACAATAAACGGAGGAAGGAAAAACACAGATAAAACAAAAAGGTCCATGTGCCTAAAGGCATCATCCATTCATAAAATGTTTGTAACAACTGGATTTAAACTTTTGTAGATTGTAAGTTTGTGGAAAGCAACTCGAGGGAAGTGAATTCCAAAGAGTAGTAGTTCTAGGGATAAATGAATTTTGATAAGCAGAAGTTCTGCATTGTGGAGGAGAAAGTGTAAATTCATGGGCACTCTCAGCTGCCCTAGTTCTACGGGGAAAGATGTGGAGAGGCGACACAATTGAAGCAAGTTCTTCGGAACAATTGCTGTGAAAATATCTGTAGAATAATGCAAGGGATGCAACGTTTCTTCGTATGGATAATGTAGGAAGGTCCTGTGTGATTGCAGGGTTATTGATTAATCTAATAGCTTTATTTTGAATTTTGTCCAACTGCCTCAATGCAACCACTCCACTTCCACTCCACAGAGGTGAACAGTAATCCATCTGAGAACGCACATGACTTTTATATATTACGGCCAACTGCTGGTCAGTGAAGAATTCTCGAACTCTGTACAGGAGTCCCAGTTTTTTAGAGGCATTCTTAGCAATGCTTTTAACATAATGTGTCCAGCTCAAGTTAGTAGTTAATGTTACACCGAGAATGTCAATACTAGGGGAAGTGGGAATATTTACATCATTAACAAATATATGGGAGTCAGTGAGATTCTGTCGGTTAGAAAATTGAATGCACTTGGTTTTCTGTGCATTAAAGGAAACTAGATTATTTTGTCCCCATTCATTAATTCTAGAAAGGTCCTGGTTCAGAGAAATTGCAGTGTTTATTTTTGAATTTATAAGATCGGGTTGGGTGAAAGAATTGGTAAATGTGAAGGAACTGTGGAGTGTTGAGTCATCTGCGTAGGAATGTATTGGATTATGA
>CM064497.1:25747899-25755399 GCA_032716605.1 Paralithodes platypus | reverse complement strand
ATTTAAAACATATAACTTTGCATTTTGGAAAGTACTCTGCATACCCGACACAGCGCCCTGCCCTTACGGCAATCAACAGTTTGTTTTTATTATTATTATTTGTATTATTAGGCATTAGTTTCTTCACAATGTATTGTTAAAATAATCAAACACTTTACTGAAATTAATAAAATCACTGTAAATAAATCTTAATATTTGTGTTTATCTACTCTGTGATCTTGATAAGGGAATTAGTGCACTTGGAAATGTCATTACCAGAGTGTTTACCTTTTTTCATATTTGGATGCAAGGCAATGAAGGGTATTTGTCCCGCTATATCCTCAGTCTGATTAATAGGAGACAACTTGTATCATTGTGTGATACACGAGAATAGTTAATGTCTCACCAGAGTCTAGAGGAAAGGAAAGAATAGTTTTGTTGATAGGTTAATTTAGTTGGATGTAGTTAGGAAAGGCGAATTAATCCGACCACATTTGGAAGATTGCTTATGTTAAAGGAAACTGAATATTAAGGAAATTATATTTCATGACAATTTTCATGCATACGTACCAAGAATACATATTCAATAAATTGGAGTAACGATCACTTGGTTACTAATTTTTTAGTTTCAATTGAGTGGATATTAGTGCGCCCTTAACCATTCGAAGTTTAAATAAGTCACACCATGTATAGCGCCTGTACCGATAATTTGTTATGGGAATATCTAATTCCAAAGAAAGTAATTATACTCTGTTGTCGTAAATATTCAAACACCGGAATTGGTATGAACTTATCTTACCCCGAGGTAGAAACCATAGTATTACGGAATAATTATACCTGAGATTGAAGGTTTATGAAATAAAGTAAGATTGTATGATTAACTATTGAATTATTCCAACCCCCATAGTATAAGATAATTATATTATACAACAATAACAATAATAATAACTTACAGTGTACTTCCAACATCCACTCATCCGTTAGCATAGGAGAGTGTTGTAGATTGGACTGTGCTCGGCAGGTCAGTACTCTACCCTCGTCCTTCACACTCGGCCGTAGTCTCAGTTCACTCACACTCACGTTACCGTCCTCGCTCACCTGGGACACAGAAAACCCATGATGGTTAAACTTTCTGTCCGATCACTCCAATTTATGCTTTAATTTAACTATTATCAAGACAATTGTATACAACTGAGTTAGGTGGTTAATGTGTAAAAATGCTAGGAGAGTATATAAGAAGGGCTATAGCCCCATCTAGAGCATTTTGTGTGTGATTCCTGTATGTTTTAACTTAAGCTAAATAAACTATTACTAAAAATAAACAAATAACACATATTGTGATGAAATGAATGTATCTCTTTATATTCTATACGAGTTAACAATAGTTGATGCTATTAAATTTATGATATACTTCGCAATATCGGGTCGTGAACAGGACTTCTATCATGAAACCCTTCCTACCAATGGGAACTTAAGTGTTAAAAGACACTGTATTCTACTTATGAAACGCCATTCTAAGTGTCATCTGTAATTTGGGAGAGTGTGTTGTGAACAAAAATTATATTGAATCCATAAGTATGCTTCTTATTAGTGAGAATTCAGCAGTGTTGCATATGAAATAACCTGTCCCTGACTCCTATAGTAAATAATGTATCATTAAGATGTATTCGTGTAAGAATGCGTAGATACACTACAGTAGATCGCAACAATTTGAGACAAAACACCATTTAGTCAAAATCCTGACACTTAAATGCAAAACACACACTAACTACATCTATGCTTCATATGAATTGTTCCTGTATCTAATTGACGATAATATGCCGTACATATAATGTAAAGTCACAGTTCAATAGCATAATAGGGACATGATATATTCTCATTGGGTGAAGATGAACAGAGTATAATAAAATGTATGTGGTGGGAGGTTGTGTAGGTTGACGCCGGAATAACCTGGCCTACCTTGTGCGAGTGTGGGGTGAGGAGGACGTGACCAAGGTGCCAGGAGAGGCGGGGAGGTGGCCGGCCACCCACCACCTCACACACCACCGGTCGGGGGTGGCCAGCACTCACGGGACCTTTCTCGCCCAGGATCCTCACCCAAATAGGAGACACTGTACAGAAAGTTTTAAATAGGCAAGCTACACCACAAATTCCTCACCTAGTCTGCTATCATACATTCAACAATATAATAATTCGATAGTGCCCGTTTAATTTGTTGATCATACCAACATGAAGTAAATCAAAGTAATTATTGTTGCGGGTGGACGAGAAAATGAGTCAGGCATTCTTTTTTTCTCCTACATCCATAATGATGAGATTCGATGGGAAGAAAAGAAACAGTGATATGGGTGCTTTTTCATTCCTTTTTGTCTACATGTCTGGACTAGTAGCATATCAGTGACAACAAATAATTAATGTATTTTTCTCTCAGCCAGGATTCGAACCACAGACAGTCTGGAAGATAGTCAATGCTTTAATTAAATACAGCACATCGTAATAAAAAATAGTTAAACATTACCTATTTTAAAGAGATGGAGAAATCCTACTTGGAGAAAGTATTTCATTCCATACCAAGTTGTAGGACCCATATTCCAGAGCACCATGCAGGGATTTTGATAACTATTCCCATGTAACTTTGGTTGAATTTATTTCAATTAAAACTTTACCAGCCAAGTACAAGAGGTACATTAGTATATCTCACAAGTACACGTTAGCTACATAAGTGTGTTTACTCTCAGCCGGGATTGGAACCACGGACATTCAGGTTGGAATACCGCTGAGAGTAAAAACAAATATATGTAGTTCACGTGTATTGATGTGTAATTCTGTTGTTACGAACTACTACTTGTATTTCCTGTAATGACTACGTGGGCGTATAGGTGCGTGTGCGTGTGTGCGCGCGCATTAACATGAAAAGCATTATAGCACACTCACGCTAGAACAAGCAAGTATATGCGACCATTACTGTACTGCATGTGGTTACTAATGTGCCAGTTTGTGCTTACTGTTTATACGCTGCAGGGGATGCAATATGCCAGCGAGGGGAATTCCCGGACATCACACTTTATATTACTTGAAGCTGTACTGTTTTGGATTCAACACATTTACGGTTTTCTACTGGTTTTCTACCGGATTTGCTTTAACAATTTATGCTAGAAGCTCAAGTGCACTAAATGGCTTCATGGTGGGAGGTTGTCCCTGTATATCCATTAACCACTACTCTCCCGGCGACGTCTTTTTAATTATCTTCTAACTATATTTAGACGATTTGTGCAGTTTAAGAAGTATCTGTGGTTGTAAAAGAGGTTAAGTGAAATGGTTCGAAGTTTGTTAATTGCTGGAGGCTCTTTTTAAACTGAATAGAATCGTCTAATAGAAGCCAGAATATAGTTAAAGAGACGTCGCTGGTAAAGGAAGGGTTAAAGTATCGCCAACCGAGGGGAGCCCGGGGATGATGGAATGAGATGAAAACAATTTATATAAAGGGGAACATAATTCAGTGACACCGAGAGGGGCGAGGGAATTATGTAAAAACAAAAATGGTGGGTGGAACTAAAGGGTTCAGAGTAAACAAACAAAGGAAACCAACAGGGGCACGGTGAATCAGATTATCGGATACTTTGGGGCAAGAGGTGACTTCATTAAAACACGAATAAATCATAAATATTCAGCAGGGGTCACACGAACATTTTGTAGCAGCACAAATGTCAGAGTCACTTCAAGAGCAAATAATACACTAACATAAACAAAACACGGATGATTTCACATGTAACTAAAATATTGCTTTACAGTATTACATTGCATATTTTTGGACAGGCATGTGCAATACAAACATTTATTATTACAAACGTTCAAAATAATTGGATAACAGACTGATATGATTCACCGATAACGATATCCGTGAACGATTGATACGATGTATTCCAATGTTTATACAAACCAACAAGATTGTTCAATATTTAGAATTTGAAATGCAACTAATAATTGAAGAGGCATCCAAATATGAGTGGTAATGGAGTTGAAACATTTTCCAGGACTGTGTGAAACTCCAAACAATAGACTACTATGATTCACACATAATTGTTGTATGACATCGAACATACAGAAGCGTGATATATTGCTATGAAACGCAAATTCATAAAACTAACAATGCATCATTTAGCTTATGAATATTTTAGATATTTCCTTCACTCGCACTGGAATGAAAACTAGCATTTCAAACGAAATGGTCAACAATCGCCGTAAATAAACAAAGCAGTTGCATAATACATTTTAGGACGCTCTGTCAAATTTTGCATAGCAGGTTATTTGTTTGACGCAATCAGCATATTTCTCTATATGAAATGGCCCTGATATCGACGCATAGGTGTAATTCAATATGAATATATATTTATGGCACTATATGAAAGAGATAATGGTAACGCCGTTAGGGCACATTCAAATATGACTTATACATACTATATATATTTGTGTTTGGCAATTCGCGACCTATCATCCGTGCGATATGTCAGTAATTTGGTAAATGTCCAGTGCGTTAATTCAAATAGTATTATGTGGTGACTACCGAGCCTTGTGGTTAAAATACCACAGTTTTGTGTTCATCATACGCTACATTGTATTAATTTTGTGTTTCTATAAATATACTGTATATATATATATATATATATATATATATATATATATATATTATATATATATATATATATATATATATATATATATATATATATATATATAGATACATATATATATATATATATATATATATATATATATATATATATATATATATATATATATATATATATATATATATATATACATAATTTATAGCCTATATAATTATATATATATATATATATATATATATATATATATATATATATAATATATAAATATATATATATATATATTATATATATATACTGTATATATATATTTATATATATGTTAGTAAAGCCAGGTAATACATTTTCTTTAATACATACGAGGTTGAAAGAAATGGCAATTTCTGCGTTGGAAATTTTATTATTCAAGGTTTCCAGGTCTCTGATGAGTTTTCGCTGGGTGGCAGAAAGTAGATGAATGAGGTTAGCAAAATTCATGGTGGTACAGGGTTACATCAATGTACATGATGATACAGGATATACGATGCGTTTCACTGGACAACCTGCATTATCAAGTAAGGATAAAATGATATAAAACTTTAACTTGAACTTGAAAAGGGGGGGGGGGGGGATAGACAGGTTGGGGAGGTGAGAGGTGTCTAAGGATTAGAGAGAAGTAAAGATGGAAATGAAGAGCAAATTCGAAGAGTAAAAGGTGGAGGGCCGTCCTCCTTGCAATTTTTTGGTGATTCTTAGATGTGATAAGTAAGAGTAGTCGACGAGCATCAGTGCATCTTGTGGAGTGCCAGGTGGTGCTGGTGGTGTGGAAAGGCCGCTGATGTAGGTGAAGGTCAGTGTCAGGGGATGGTAGAGGTGGTTATTTCTTCTTCTTTTTATCGTAAAAAATAAGATCCAAACTAGGGTATTTTACTTTCAATTCAGCAGGAGTGAGATTGTACATATCTTCACTCCATTGATCCCATTCTTCATCTGTTATTGGATCTATAGGCTTGATGGTAGTTGTCATTGTAACTTGTGGGGTCAAAACAGGAGGGGCAGGAGTGGTCATGCGCATCTGTTCTGAACGGCTGGGCGTTGAAGTCTTGGTGTTGGGGTGAGCTGGTGGTAATGAGATGGCTTGCTCGAGCTCCATTGATGTTGTTGGAGTCTCGTCCTCTTTTGCTGGTCCGGCGACGTTGTCTGCTGTTGGTGGTGGTGGTGTTGTTGCAGAAACTTCTGGAGGAGGTGGTGGTGGGGTGCTCCTATTGATGGGTTGGGGCAGATTCAGGCGCTTCCGTGGGTGCTGTTTTGGACGTTGTTGGGGAGCCTGTGGATGGGTGATTTTGGTGTAATGCAGGTCTGGGATGATAATGGAGGGCAAGTTGTTAGCTTGTAGGAGAGCAGGGAGATACACCCTTAGGAGGTTGATGTCCCCGCCAGCAAGAGCAGTGGCTGTGGTGACAATGATTTTAATGATTGAGTCCTTGTCACAAGATGACTGCTCTACTCTTGCATTCTCCTCCCTCTTCCTGGCATGCACCGATCCCTTCACACAGTCACCCTTGGGTCCAGATACTCGATGTGCCTCCATTACCTTCTTCCCCTTTTTGATGATAAATTCTACCCTCTCTCCGTCACCAAGAGAGGGTAGGGCATGGAGTGGATTGGGGCGAGATATGCTCCTTCTATGAACATAGATGTCTCCTCCTTCCTGTTGGCTGATAAAGCCCATTCCCTTTTTGTAATTAAACCATTTAACATGGCCAGCAGTGTAGGTGGTGGTGCTGGGAGCATGATGGTGTTGGTGGTAAGGGATTGGTGGAAAGATGTAGCCAATCAGGAGAGAGCAGCTGGTGGTGTGTCCGTGTGTGTTTTTTTTTTTTTTTTTTTTTTTTTTTTTTTTTTTTTTTGTCTGGTGTAAACAGGAAGGGTAAATATAGATGGTGGAGGATCAGAGGAGGCGAAAATCAGGGGGCAAATGTCTGCTATTGGTGGAGGGGTATTCTAGGAGAGTTAGAGAGAGATCCGCGTCACGCAGGCGCACTGGATGCGGGAAGGTGGTGGTCGGTTGGCGAGGTCGAAGCTGATTGGCTGCGTGTCGAGGGGCGTGGCCTAAGTTGCGTAGTACGTGTGGCGCCGGCAGAAGACGAAGCTGAAGGAGGTAGCGCGGGGGGCTGTGTCACAGGACACTGCCTGTAACGCAGGACAATGCCTCAACGGCGATAGTGAATGCCTGTGCCGTTATCTTCTATCCTCCATCTCCGCTTATGTAAGGAGAACCCTCACGCACTGCTCTACCTGGGCCGACACCCACCAGGAACTAGAAAGACTATCTCAAGTTTTAGTGAATAACGGATACTCCAACTCTGACGTCTCCAGAACCATCAACCACCATCTTGAAAAATGGTACACCCAAATTTGACCGACATTGACCCCCCCAATGAAATCAAGATCTTCTACCGCAATTTTATGTCCTCTGAACATAAAAATTACGAGGCCGTCATAAAAGATATAATCTCCAAGCATGTCCACCCAACCAACCCGGAAAACAAAATCAAATTAATCATTTATTACAAATCCCCCAAGACCTCCAACCTCGTTCTCAGCAACAAACCAGCTTCCACCAAGATAAAGAGCCCGATGACCGACGATCACGTCATTTACCAACATACCTGTAATTATGAGGACTGTGGACCTCATTCCTATATTGGCATGACGCAGACTCATCTTTCACGTCGGTTAACTCTTCACCTTCAGGCTGGAGCCATCAAAGACCACTATCTCACCCCTAGCCACCTCACACGCAACGAGTTAGAGAAACACACCACCATACTCGATAAAGAAAGTGACCCAAGGAGATTACCAATACTCGAAGCGTTATATATCCAAGCCTTACATCCTAACATCAACAACC
>CM064497.1:25712899-25742899 GCA_032716605.1 Paralithodes platypus | reverse complement strand
TTTATAATTATACTATAACAGGAGTACAAAGGAAAGCAAATTTGAGTGTTGTATAGGCATTAAAGTGGCTGCCTGTTCATTAACTCAGAGTAGCTCAGTAAAATAGTTTGCCGTCATGCAAGCATTACTCAGGAGCGGTGTTTCATGTAAAATTCTGCTCATTATTTCACCCATCTACAGTACAGCCTCGAAGCCACATATGCTGTGTAATGTAGTCAGGTAATTTTGATAATTGGATCATAACACAAGTTGGTTGTCTCAATATGGTGTGTGTAGTAGGTGAATGCACCGACTAACATTCCCAGGCATCAGTTTGTTTTTGTTTTCTTTGTTTTTACCTGGTTGCAAGCAATGTTGGACTCACACACACGCACACACACACACACACACATATATATAATATATATATATATATATATATATATATATATATATATATATGTGCATAAATAAAGAAAGAAAGCGCTCCATTTAATAAGCAAAACAAGATAGTATTGCTGTGGAAAATTAAATAGTGTTCACATTAAACCATTATAAAAATCACCCAACATTTTGTTTATCGTGCAATTACAGTTAATATTGGCCACTTGACCCAAAATAAAAATGAGTTTGTCAGAAAAATGTTGGTAGCTATATCATGTTTGTTATAAAAATTGTTCCAGATAATTAGCATGGAGACTATTTTCTCCGGTTTCAGAATGTACAGTCGTGGTAAAGTATGTGTACGTATGCATATACCCAGGCACATACCCCATTGCTAGGGGTGGCCGACTCAAGACAGAGCCTGAACAAAAACAACAATGTATGTTCTAATTCTTTGAGTCTGGGACCACTTTCGTGTTTCCTAGCCCCTTTCTCTGTCTCGTCTAGTAGGTGAATTTTACAAGGGGAGGAGGATTCCTAGCCTCCCGCCACTGAAGTACAGCAAAAGTAGTACAGGAAAAAAAACCCAGACATAAACGGCTAAGGTTGGGTAGAGGATGTCA
The DNA here is from genome assembly GCA_032716605.1 of Paralithodes platypus. Taxonomy (NCBI): domain Eukaryota; kingdom Metazoa; phylum Arthropoda; class Malacostraca; order Decapoda; family Lithodidae; genus Paralithodes; species Paralithodes platypus. The sequence continues at coordinate 25,741,913 of CM064497.1, read as the reverse complement.
AACCTTACTCTGGACAGAACCAGAGTATTGCCACAACTGTGGTAATAATATTCTGTATTTTGCTATAGAACATGCAAACATACGTAGGCGGAGTTCCATTATAAGACCAATACATATTAGGAATCAATCACCGTTACTTATTAAGCGAAATATATTGAATATCATGAATGCATAATTATGCTCTAGTCATAATTATCCTCCATTTGCCTTCCCTCATTTACGGGAGAAGGTTGGATAACATACAGAAGAACATAAACAAAATCTTCCTTCATCTTTAACCAGGCGAGAAGAGGCTGGCTCGAGGCAGTCTTATTTATCCAAACCAAGATTAATGATATTGTGTGTGCAAACAGAAACAAAAACAAAATATAATTAGGTCTTCATCGGAATTAAAGGAATATAATAGTTCATGCTTGATATTTTAGGCCAATCTACTAACACGAAGAACGTTTTATGAAATAGTCGCTTGACTCCGAGAGTTTCTTCCTGAAACACATATATTAAAGTAAGGTAGTAAGTTCCTCCGATACCAAAACTAAATATAATTAGGTTGAAGGGGAATTAAAAGAGTAATAATAATAATAATAATAATAATAATAATAATAATAATAATATAATAACAATAATAATACTTATAATAATATTAATAATAATAATAAGAAGAAGAAGAAGAGGAAAAAGAATGAGAATAAGGAAAATAATAATCCTTAGACCTCAAACGAAGAAACATCATCTCGAACGACCTTTAACCTCTTCAAACCGTCGGCTTCATTTATATTATATGTTGGCTAACTTAAGACGGACCTCTAACAATCAAGGGAGTTGAATCTTAATTAAAAACCTAACTCCAAGAGATCCTTCCTAAGCCAAATAAAGTAGTCTAATGAGAGACCAAATAACAAACAGCGTGTTTCTGGCAACCCAGTGTTTCTTGGGGACAACATGCATCTGACAGTTGCATCTGACCCGGAAAAGGTCGAAGGTCAATCATCTGGTAGAGCACCGTCGAGTTCAGTTAAGGGGAGATGGGTCTTTTCCTGGTCCCCTTTCTTCCTCATGCTTATACCCATTAGTTTTCATATTTTAAGACGTTTGCCCCATTAGTTTGTCGATTTTAAGACCTTTCACCCATTTATTTGTCAATATTAATACCTATTGTGCCCTTTAGGTGTCGATTTTTTGTCCTGGCGAGCAATAGCGAGCCTGTAATTGTAAAGGAACCGGCCTTCGGCCGTGACATTTTTCTACCGAAAAATTTACAAATTTATCTCGATGGGGCAGCTAATGGATGTTTTTGTTTGAGTTTGATGAAGGTCTAGGGAGGAAACTAAACAATAAATTAATAAATAAATAGATAGACCCCAAAACATAACCTCTGTCCCCTTAAACCCTTTCGGTACAGTGACTTTTTATCATTCTAAATCAGGCTAATTATTTGTCATATGATTGATTAAATACAAGTGTTCTATTTTGAGTGTCATATATTGATATTCTTAAGGCCCATACTCCACGGCTTGATTCAGTTTAGTAGTATGTCTAGTTGTCAATAGGGTGAAAAATCATGTTAATTTCATTCAGGTTAGACTATTTTATACAGCTTAGGTTTGACGTTGAAACATCAGAGTGGGTAAATACAATTTCAATAAATCTTTGAAAGTCCATAAGCTCTTACTACGATGAATAACGTAGTAAAATAATTGTCTTACGAAAATACATATTGGTATTGTCGTAATGAAAAGGTTTTGGTCAGTACAAGTTTGTTCCCAGTTGCAAAATGTAAACTTTCATTACACATTTAGTAAGACCTATATATGGAGAAAGAGGTTGTCCTAGATATAGTATTACCGAAATTAGATTGGAGGTTATAGCACTTACTACTGAATGACAAGGTGGAGGTTGGAAAACTGCAGTAAATATCATATGTATGTAGGCTATGTATGTATGTATGTATGTATGTATGTATGTATGTATATACTCAGCCACATACCCCATTGCTGGGGGTGGCCGAATCGAGACAGAGGCCGAACAGAAACAACAAAATATAGTAGCAGTGAAATTACAAGCGAGGTGTTTAATAGAGTTGGGTCTTTAGTGTTGGATCCCTCATAGCACAGGAAAGTTTGTGGGTAATATTTATCACCATATCAAATTTCAATTGGATATTTTAAAATAAGGTTCCAAGACTAAATTACCTTATACCTCCACTACTTTGAATCCTTATAAACAAGAAGTGAATCCGAACTATTCGTTCATAGGCCTCCTATGTTCCACTCTAGGTAAAACATGTGATTGTAAACAACTTAAAGCACTCGAAACAGGAGCTACATCAATATATTATTTATTATATAACTAATGCATACGACTGATTATATGTATTTGTAACCTTGCTAGTAAACTTACTGATAACCCCGAGCCTGGTACTGGTGATGAGGGTTGGGCTGGTCTTAAAGTCCGCCCTACACCAGTACTAATAACTTACTGATAATTCCAAGCCTGATACTGGTGATGAGGGTGGGGCAGTACTAATAACTTACTGATAACTCCGAGCCTGGTACTGGTGATGAGGGTTGGGCTGGTCTTAAAGTCCACCCTACACCAGTACTCCCCCTGGTCGGCCTCCCTCACCCTCTCCACCCTGAGACGGGCCCCCCTGGCGTGGAAGGTGGCGCGGCTCCCCAGTACCTCCAAGCTCTTCCAGTGAGTTGCTGGACCTCCTCGTAAGTCATAGCTGGGGGAGGTAGATAACACATGGTTATTTAGGGGAAGGTAGTTGTTTTTTCTCCCTCATGTTTAGCTCCATTATATATGAGATTTTAAGACGTTCGTTTCATGAGTTTGGCGATTTTCAAACCTTTCACCCCATTTGTGGTGTCAATATAAAGACATCGTACTATTTAGGTGTCGATTTTTTCCTGGCGAGCGATAGCGAGCCTGTAATTCTAGGAGGAACCGCAGAACATTGTACACATTTATTTTGAAGGTGGGGGGGGGTCTAGAGGGTATTTTGATGGGGGGGGCTCTAGAGGGTGTTTTGAAGGGGGGGGGGGGGGTCTAGAGGGTGTTTTGAAGGGGGGGGGGGGTCTAGAGGGTGTTTTTTGGTTTAGCTTGATGGCGGTCTATGGGTGAGACTTTAAAATAAACAAATCAATAAATATATAGACTAATAAATAACTCCTACCCCCCCTAAGGTATTATACTATTCTACAGTTATCATGAGACTCTGCCTTGATCCTTCCTATTAATATTAAAGGCGGTAGGGCTCCCCAGTAACTCCACCTAGCAAGTTGTAGCTGGCGGAACCACTTATACAACTTTATGCTGCCAACAGTTTCGTATGTTTTTAATGCTTTTCATACTTAAAATGTTTCTTAATATTTGCTATCCTCGGCACTGCTCAAGCACAATAATGAAAGGTAAATGAAGACCCACCAACTGTCGGTGTGTGGTCTTCAAAAGATGTAGCTATGTAAATAACTAAGGTAGCTCATGAAGTGTATTCGGTCATAACGTGACCAACTTTGAACTCCTACTTTTATCATCATACAAATTAAATAAATAGCAACACTAAACATTGATTACAGAGCCCTTGCCGAAACAGAGGACATAATATACAACGGGCATCAGTAACTGTCTGACTGGTAGCATATAGTCGGGTTATCCGCATGTAAACATCTTGAGTATGTGGGTGCAAGGGTTAATGTATCGTGTGTGTGTGTGTGTGTGTATGTGTATGTTTGTTAGACTGGGCCAAATGCGTAATTTGACAAACCGCACCAATATGGCGAGGTATGTTTAGGATGGGGAGGTATTGTGATGTTTGTGAAATAATTTGTAATGTATCACATACACAAAAACAAAATATCATATTTGACATTTGTATTCGAAGTTCTATAAACGTGAGAGATACAATGAAAACATATTACTAATAACTTTCATAAATTACATATGCAAGTTATTTTTCTTTGTAACCAAATTTGTCTTAATTAACCTGCCGAACACCATCGGCGTGCTCACTATACCATAACAAATCAACCATTGGGCGACTGTGGCGTTCAAAATACACAGGTCATGCAGCCAAGCTGTCGGGAATAATATATGATGACCCCGACAGTTTGGAGTCCAATTGGGTTATTTACATTTGGCGATATTGTACAGTAATTACGATTTTAGGTAATACTTTAATTTACTGTAGTAGATTAATAATTGTAACTTTATTATTAACTGGAATACATAAATCTGTACATCAGCTGGGGATGTATAATGAACCTAGCTCACAGTTTCGAATATTATTGGAACCGGCAGCCATAGTGTATTCCCGGAGCTACGCCTCCCGTCAGTCTCCTATAATCAGCCGTACAGTCACGATCATAAATACTGCGACACCAACCAGGCAATGTTCGCCTCTTCGTCTCCGAAGGTCTTGCTACACTTTTTTATTCAAACTCACATTTCTTTATATCATTCTAGCCAACGTCAGCGATTTTGTTCAATTTAGTATAAACCTCTCGTGGTGCAGCAGTTGACGTAATCTGGTTGATGTCGCAGTATTTATGCTCTACCTTCAACATCTCTCCCCGGCTTTGACTCAACCTAGAGATCACCAAACACTGCCACTATTTATATAAATCTTCATTCCTACATCATCAGTCCTCAATAAGCTAAGTTCATTATGTATTGATATTGTATTATGTGAACATTCCTACATGTCATTTGTGTGAATTAGCTGTGTAAGAGGACAGGAATTCTACCCATCGAAATCATCTTTCATAATGGTAATTTATTTATTTTACTTATTGTCGGAATTAATTCATGTGCCAGTGATTGAATAATTTAACATATATACTGTATACATATACTGTATATAAATTCCCCACACAAGCCAATCACGTGTTTTTGGCTGGTGCACAAGACAGTAATTATTTATCATCTTAAAATTAATAATAACTCAAACATAGATTCATTATCGCTAACAATTGTGCAAACTGAGCGAAAACTAATGCTTACTATCACCATGGCCAACTTTCAGTTAGAGCTGCTACGAGTGCATTTTATTTAGGTCTCAGATGCCATTTCATAGGCTGGTAAGTACTGTATACATGTTTTGTATTTTCCTTCTATTTACACCTTGAACATCTTAATAAAAAGAAAACAAATAATAATACTAATACAAATCCCGGGAGTAGGTGTATCATAAAAATATAATTATGCCGCCGCTCTGTGAGTTAAAGCAAGTTATGTACATATCGAAAACTTTACGTAATTATCTTTACTTTAGCTTCCAAATGAAAGGACAATATTTAAAAAAAAAGAAGGCAATAAATGTTATTTGTAATATCCCTTCACTTTTGCTTGGTTGGGTATGAAACTTTGAACAACAGCTTAATACACACTAAAACCTTCATAATGTACAGTTGCCCACATACGTTCTGTTCCGCTTCGTGATCTTATTTATGAAAGAAAAATAGTATAGATGAATGGCGAGTGTGGTTTATTTGTATTATTAATTGACTAATTATATGAGTTAACCACTTCATATGAAACTACACTCGGAATACAATCATGTGCATTATAGTTCTATTCATAAGATTACGGAGAGGAACAGAATTTATGTGGCAACTTTACCTATATGATTTCCAAAAATATGCTCATTCTCATATTGATTAATGCGGCAACATATCAATAATTATCCATAGATAATCGTAACTTTCTTTAGGTTGACCATGCAGCTTTGGCTTCAAAGTGGCACAGGGTATTTGGTTGCCTTTAGGCACCTGCATACTGCAGTACAATCTTAAATTAAAAACGTAAATATATAAACATGTTGATAAATAACCATCGTCTTATTCCCTGCCCACATCTCAACAAGAGCAGCAACAAGAATAGAGACAAACTCAAATTTTAATTGGCCTCCATAATTGATGTACAAAAAAAAAAAAAAAAAAAAAAAACACACATACTATACAAAAAAAAAAACACACATACTGTACAAAAAAAAACCCACATGCTATACAAAAAAAAACACACACATACTGTAAAAAAAACACACATACTATACACAAAAAAAAACACACATACTATACAAAAAAAACCCACACATACTATACCAAAAAAAAAAACACACATACTATACCAAAAAAACAAACACACATACTGTACAAAAAAAAAGAGGCGGTAAAGTAATACTGCCTGTACTGTATATATGGAATACAGACACATGCAAGTTATATAAAATAATCTATGGAATAGTGTTCAAAGGATCCGCAGGTACGAGTATCTGGAATCGTGAAAACAAAACCAACACATTTTTGCTTTTGTAGTTATTGAAGAGAGCGGGATACAACACTTTGGCAAGTACAGATTTATTGGAAAAAAAGAAATGTTAGAGGGAGATGTTGATTGGATGAAATCGTTTTTCATCCAGTGACTACGTTGAACCACCCCTAAAGCCGGTATCACACGAGAACTTTTATAGTCAACATTCGATGATCAACATTTGTCTGGCAACATTTCTGGAAAATTGTGCTCTGGTATCGGAAACTAGACTGACGATAGATGAATTCAGGTAACAGAAATAATGTAAATGTTGACCTCATAAGCTGCCAGATCAGTGTTGTGGATAAATGTTGAGGGAAAAAGCGCTCGTGTGATACCAGCTTTACTGACACGCCCACAGGTGAAGAGTAATCGAAAGAAGTGCGTGCCAATACCTTGTGCAGAACAATAACATGCAACCGGCAAAATAATATACGGTTTGATCTAATCAGAAGCGAATTAAGGGGAGATGGACCGTTTTTCTGGTCCCCCTTCTCCCTCGTGTTTAGCCCCATTAGTTTTCAGATTTTCTGACGTTCGGCTCATTAGTTTGTAGATTTTAAGACCTTTCGCCCCATGTCTTTGTCAATATTAAGACCTTTCGTGCAATTTAGGTGTCTATTTTTTTCCTGGCGAACGATAATGAGCCTGTAACTTTGGAAGAACTAGTCTTAGCCAGGACATTTTGCTACCGAAAAAGTACAAATTAATCTAGAAGGGGGATCTAATGGATATTTGTATTTAAGCTTGATGGGAGGCCTAGGGAGGAAACTAATAAAATAATAATAAGATACCTACCGGTATATAATCAAATAAATACGCCCATATCCCCTTAACGGGAAAAAAAAAAATACTTTAACGTCAAACATTGCAATAATTAATATCCTACGATGCCTGGCACCAACCAGGCGGATAGTTCTGGATAATCATCTTTCTTTCCTCCTTATCTGCACACTAAGTACACTCGGAGGCCACAGTCTCTAGCCCACCTGTATCGGGCCGGAGACATATGCAGATCCTTTCTGGAGGGCAGCCCACCCTATCTATGACAAGGCTGTATGTTTCGAACCAATAGAGGCTTAAGGGGGGTCACCTGGTTTTTTTTCTCTGCTTTTCTATTTCTCTATTTCTCTGGCTTGTATCCATTCGGCCCCATCCAGCCTACTGTTTTAAGACGTTTATCCCGATCCAGGTGTCGATTTTTTCCTGGCGAGCGATAGCGAGCCAGCATTGTATGGAGATATCCGGCTTCACCGAAGACATTTTTCTATCGAAAAATGTACAAACTCAGCCTGCTGTCAAAAACATTTAAATCAATATGCTGGCTCGCTACCGCTCGCCAGGAAAAAATTACACCTGGATGGGGATAAACGTCTTAAAACAGTAGGCTGAATGGAGCCAAATGGATACAACCCAGAGAGAGAGGGAGAGAGAGAAAAAAATGAAGTTGGCCCCTTTAATTCTCTATCTGTCCCGTTTAATTATCTTGCTGTTTTCATGCTACGCAATCGCATTTTGGCTGTATACAGTATATGACAATATGGATTTGATAAATGTATTTTATTCCCTCCAATATATAAATTTTACAGCGATATGCAAGAATATCCCAATAGGTTTTAGGAAATCAAGAATCGAAGGAAACACTTCCAAACTCACGACCACAATCCATAAATAACAAGTCATGAGATAACAAATTCTGCCCAAAATCTCTCACCAATTTATTAATTAGATACTGTGTGAATATTGCACATACATAAGCAGGCAACATTCCTAATATTCAAAGTAGCTTCTGCGACTACCTAGGGTCCCATTGGCCCTTTGCATATCTCTAATATTAGGTTTAATCTCATAGCAGAACCTGAGCTATACAAAATAGTGAAACAATCAAGAAATAGGATAATATATAATATAACTGCCTCCTTAATTATAGCCATTCTTCCTGTAATATCTAAGATATATAGATTAACTGGATGTGAATAATCTGAATATTTATTTAATCGTAACTACTACGGATGACGTCTGATGATTCAGACACACACATCAATTTGTGTGATCTGTTGGCAAGGGATAACAAAGTATTTGCCATAAACATGTGCTGCTGGTGAAATGAGTTGCAGTCCGTGAAAAAAAAAATAATAATAATTGTGTGCAAATATGAACACGAAAATATGTGAGTGAATACCAAGTGAGAACAATAAAACCTGCAGATAAAACAAACTTCAGGCCTAAAATAAAGTGGGTAAATGGACTTCTGGGAGTCACGATAGGCTTGCTGACAAATAAAAAAAAAGGGTTGGGCTATAGACTTGTTGAAAAAGATTTTGAAGCGAAACATAATCGGGTGAAAAGGCATTGACGAAATTTGCTGAAGCCAAAATGTTGCAGACACAAATACAGTATATGTGATTGAAATTCCAGTGGGTGGAAAGAGAAGATAAAATGTGAGCAGAGGATTATAAAGGGCAACAAATATGGGAGTAAAATATTTTTTAGCAAAAAAAAATTTGGGGATAATTTGATTCCACAATATTTTATGAAGGGGAAATATAATGGGCAAAATGATCTGCCTGTACAACAAGAAGGTGCATTGCCTTTTTGGTGAAATTACTCGTGGATTAAAGGGAGGCCTTTATTAAACTGCATAAAATCATCAAATAATAGCCAGAATATAGTTAAACGGACACCACTGGTACTGCAAAGGTTAATCCGAAACAACCACCATCACAATATTAACCCATTCAAGATCCGATTACTCATTTATTTTCTGTGTTCTGGTTATTATTAGACGATTGTATTCAGATTAGGAAGGGTGTATGGAAGTCATGAGGGTTAATTGATATAGCTGTTCCCCTTATAAATCACACACATCCTTCCCTAAACTGTGTAAAATCGTCTAATGTTTGCCATAATAAAGTGTCAAGGTAAGTCATTAAAAGGGTTAAGACAAACATTAATTAAACCTTTCTTACTACATGGACAGAAGATAAACAGGTGTATATACGTGTTGGGTCACCTATTAATTATCTGCTAAAACAACACTCGCCACATACAGTTTTACTTTTTGTTCACGTGTTTTAAGGGGGGATGGGCGTATTAATTTGCTTATTTATTTATAATTGTGTTATTGTTTTAGTTCCTCCCTAGACCTCCACCAAGTTAAACAACTACATAAAAAACACCCCTTCAAAATATATTTGTACAATTTTCGATGATAAATATTGACAAATGTATGGGGTGAAAGATCTTACGATCGCCAAACTAATAGGCCGAACGTCTTAAAATATGAAAACTAATGGGGCTAAACATAAGGAAGAAGGGGGCCCAGAAGAAAAAAAACATCCCCCCCCCTAAAAATGTTAAGACCCTAAAATAATATATCATAACACATAAATCGTAGAAACTCACTAACAAACAAGACACAATACTCTTATTTAGATCAAAGGGTCAGTTGTTCGTGCAACACCATTGGGTTATGAAATGAAATATGTAATGCCGCTTTTAACCCTTTCAAGATCCAATGCGCATTTCTTTTCTGTTTTCTGGTAATTATTAGACGATTTTATTCAGATTAGGAATGGTATTTGGAAGTCAGAGGGTTGATTTCGATAGCCTTTACCTTTGTAATACCCACAGATCCTTCCTAAGCTGCATAAAATCTTCTAAGGATAGCCAAAATAAACTTCTACAACGCGTCAGAGCTTCAAAGGGTTAATACTATCATGCTTGTATGAGTTCCCCAGACCCAGAAAGTCGAGGGTGGACTGACCTGTAGATGGGTTTGTGTTGGCCGACCTTGTACCAGAGCACCAGCCTGGGGGAGTCTTGGGGCAGGGGGGAGGTCAGGTTACAGGTCAGGTCAGCTCCACCCCCAGCCGCAGCCCACACCACCCGCGTCGAACCTGAGGAAGAAAGAGATGGGTTAAGGGGAGGTTTTTAGTTGTTCCCTAGACCTCCATCAAACTTAAAATTACACCACCGACACCCCTTTCAAGATAAATGTGTAAATTTTTCGGTAGAATAATATTACGGCCGAAGGTCGGTTTCTCTTAAACTACAGGCTCGCTATCGCTCGCCAGGAAAAAAATCGACACCTAAATGGCACGAAAAATCTTAAAATGGAAAGAAATGGGACGAACGTTCTTAAAATCGCCAAACTAATGGGGCGAACGTCTTAAAATATCAAAATCAATGGTGCTAAACATGAGGGAGAAAGGGGTCCAGAAAAAGAATCCCTTTAGTGGAAATCTCCCCTTAATTCAGAGAAAGGTAGAGAACTAAACGTTTGGGTCGCTAGCTTGACTGCGTGTTACCGCGGCGCTCTCACATATTTGCACTGTGTTTATTATACTGTACCTTGTGTCCATCCTTTGAACATCATGACGCACTTTAACAGTTTCTTCTGGCTATTATTAGACGATGCTATGCAGCTTAGGAAAGACCACCTATCACTGAAAGGGGTAAAATCGATCTCAATTTACGTTTTTACTGACACAGATCCCTCCTTTACTTAATACAATCGTCTAATAGTAGCCTGAATAAACTGTCAAAATACGTCACAATCCTCAAGGGGTTAAATGATGTGGTCGAGTGTAACGACATAAACAAATGGGCGAGGTTTCGTATGGGTGGAGTGAGTGTATGGGCGTAATGCTACATGTGAATAGTGTAGAGAGGTAACATAAATTCCTGGATATACTTCGAAATCTTTAATTGTATTCCAGGCTCCAATGCAATTTACTGTTAAATTTGTTCATGTGATATTGATGGCTGTTGTGTAATTAAAATAAGTTAACAGCCGTGAAAGACAGACAGAGGGGTTGGATGGAAGAGGCTTAATGTACAGTTGGCCACATTAATTTGGTACACTCCATGAAACTATTATTGTGTAAGGCATGACAATTAGTATGATTGAGTTAGGAGTGTAATTTCTTATACATAAATTGATTTATCTACACAAATAATGTTATTAAAGCAAGTTATAATTCTTGGCCAAGCACACTATTTTTACGTCAATACCTGTATATAAAATAATGGAGTGGATACAATTACATGGGGGCAACTGTACAAAGTCTTTTATTTTTTACGATTATAGAAATATGGATTCCTAGAGTATTTGTAATTCAGATATGGCTGGAGCTAACGGGCTGTATATTTCCACTCTTACTTGGTTACTTAAGTCGGTTTTTGTGTTATGAGCGGATATGAATCGATATTTTATTCTTCATTCAAATGAATGCTTAGATTGTAGATATGATATGATTGACAGTGTTGAATGAATTAAAAGAAGAGGATGACTTAAATGTAATGTAAATATATGGTACGATGGGGGCCCCGTTCTATAATTTGGTGTTAATATGAAATGATTTATCTCAGCTTAGGAAACACTGTTAGTAAAAAGTTATTATTTGTTTTTAGTGTATATACCTCAAAAAAATTAAATTTCTGATTTAATCGCTTAACCTTAGTCAGAATATATGGAAATGGCTTCATCGTATTTAATGTGTAAAATAAACAAAGACTGCTGTTATTGAAAGTGATATAACAGTTGTGTGAGAGGGAGGGTAACAGTGACTGTGATAAATTAGTTGGTGCTGCAGTACTACACATCATCCTGGAACACAATGCCGGTATGTATTCAGGCATCATAAATTGTTAGTTGTTTTTGTATGCAACTCACTCTATTCTTACAATCTCTTGCTCACGTAGGCGGCACAGTTCTAAATTATAATCTTGAGAGAGTAAAAAAATTTAAAGAAAAAAGTGGATACGGGAATATTTTATTAGCATGGAAGGATTGTTGAATACAATGTATGCCATTTATCACTTCAGGTGATTGTGAATATGGCAACATCGTGTCTTGTTTGTTTGTTTTCTATATCCAAACTATGCTGCTCCGAAGCTCTTCAATTAATTAATATATTACATTGGAGTAAATGTATCCACCCTATTCCTTGTTACTGCTTTCAGCAATTCTACAATCTTCTTCCCCTGTTGCACCCTCTTCTGCACTTCATCCTCCATACTCCCATCTTTACTCATAACACTGCCTACTTACTTAAATGAGCTGATATTCTCTATAACCTGACCATTCAACCTCACCTCACACTCCGTTACTGCACCTCTTTTAAAAACCACATTCCTGCATTACCTTCAACTTCTGCTTCTCGTACATGGTTCCATACATACCTACCAGACCCTGCAACTCCCACTTATGTACACTCATCAGAACTGTATCATCAGCAAACAGTAGTACAGGCAAATTTCACTTATTTTCTTCCCCTATAAAGGGTACACCAACACCCACTGTCTTCCTTGCATTCCTTTCATGGCTCCATCCTTATATATATATATTGAACAACCATAGGGACATCACACACCCTTGCTTTAACCATCATTCATATGAATGAACTCGCTCTGTTTATTCTCCACACACACTGCCGCCTTTGCACCCTTATACATGCTCTTCACCGCTTTCAGCAACTTACCAGTTACTTCGTATATTCTCAATACTTTCCACAGACCCTCTCTATCCACTCGGTCATAGACTTTCTCCAAGTCCATACAGGCAGCATGCAACTTTTGTCCCTCCTCCAGATATTTCTCCACAACATATTTCAAGGAGTAATAATTCTGGTCTACACATCCTCTTCCCTTCCTAATTGTAAATATAAACCCTCATGATTAGTACCAATAACCACATTGGCCTGTGGACTAATGTGCATGCTTTTGATAATGAATGTGTTATTAAGAAACTACGATGTGCAAGATAATGGAATAACTAATAATATTGGCATATGTATATTAATATTATCGCTTGTTCAAGTAGGTTACTTCCATACGGTATTCATTTTAGTGGGTTTACCGTTCTCTGGAAATCCTTATGATACAGAAAGAACGGGGGTCTAATCCCGGTTGTGTTTGGTTGAGAGGTTAGGTTATTTATGTCAGTGATAATTCGAGTCTGAAATACGCTTCCAAACTACCGCTTGAACATCAATCGGGGCTCCTGGTTTGACACAAGAGTGGACTAGTGTAGGAAGGGAAAGGGTTAAGGGCGGTGCTCTTACATAATTATACACACATGATTATATTTGTACAGTCAAACCACTAAGTGCTTCACCACGGGAGGAAACTATAGCTATGTCTAAACAAAGGTCAAGAATGTATTAAGCCTTAAAAGATTCGATGATTAATTTGTTTTCTGTTGTCAGGCTATTATTAGACGATTTTATTCAGATTAGGAAGAGTGTATGGATCTCAGAGGATTGATTGAGATAGTTCATACCAACATAATTCCCACAGATCCTTCCTAACCTGTATAAAATCCTCTAATAATAGCCAGAATAAACTGTTAAAATGGGTCATAATCTTGAAAGGGTCGAGTTCTATAAATATAATCAGCATACTGCTTGCTTGGGTACAGCATGTCCTTACCCACCATGGTGAAGGACTTACTGGTGTGACTGTACAAATAGAAAGGATGCCATTTGACACAAAGTCCCTGTTCCATACATCAGTAGGGTCTCTTGAGAAACGTGAAACACCAACACCTAGAAGCCATGGGTCAGAACACCGTAATATAGGAGGTGATAATGCATACATACAGTACCGTATTGTATCATCCTATTTATTTTAATTAATACAGTAATATAGTTTGATAAATCATACTACAAATGAAATACCATGTCAAGAAATATATTGTAGTGACACGAGTTAAGGAGATTACTTAAGTAATTAAATCGTATGATGTGTACACTTTAAGACATGAATCGTGGTTCTACGTTTTCGAAGCTATCCCGAACTGAAACTATTTTTTGTTAACCTTTTCTTTTGCCTAATACTTATATTTAAGAGGGGATGGTTAACTTTTTGGGCGATTTTTGCATGTATTCATTATTTTTTTCTAGATTCCTCCCTAGACCTCCATCAAATTTAAAACAAAAACATCCATTAGATCTCCCTTCTAGATTAATCTGTACATTTTTTGGTAGAAAAATTTCCCGGCCAAAGACCGGTTCTTCCAACATTACAGGCTGACTATCGTTCGCCAGGGAAAAATCGACACCTAAATAGCACGAAAGGTCTAAATATTGACGAAGAAATGGGGAAAAAGGTCTTATAAACGCCAAACTAATGGGTCGAACGTTTTAAAATCTCAAAACTAATGGGGCTAAACACGAGGGAGAAAGTGGTTCCGAAAACCGGCCCATCTCCCCTTAATAAGAGGTTCGAGGGTTCAATTTGGGCCACCTGGACCAATATGAACCCTCGAACAGCACTATTGGTTTGTTTTACCAGGCAAAGCAGAACCACCGTAGTAATAAAGATCTTTATTCGTACCATACTCATTATTTACCATACATTGGGAGGACAATCTCCATCATCAGTGGATCTAAAGTTAGATTAAATAATAACACTTAAGAATAGGAAGAATTGTCAGTATCTATTAGGCTCATACAAAATATAGCGTAAGGTTAAAACATTTTGAACCTTTACAAAATCCTGACAGTAATTAGAGACACGAAAAGTAATGAGAAGTAGCAATATTTTAATAGATAGAGTACGAAAACAAATGCAACTTGGGGGATAGTTACCGAGTGAAAAGAGGGTTCGCGGTGGCAGAGTTGCTTAGAGTGGGTTGCAGTTTAAAAGATGGATTCTGATGTGAGAAGGTCAGAGCGGGAATGGCAGGTGGTTAGTATCCGGAAGTTAGTGGAGGAGAATGGGTGATCAAACTGGTGAGCAAGGGCCCGGAATTTTCGCAGAGAGGCTCCAGTCCTGGCGTTATTCTTGACTTACAGTGTGCTGGCTTAATAATCCATTAGGGTTGATAGCCTCTTAAGTCCTATTTTAACTATAACTAAGTGGTGAGAATGATGGCGTGTAGAAGAGAAGGAGTGCTTAGCAAGAAATCTTTCTGTCCAAATAGCTTTACCCTGGTGCTTCAGAATATGGTGGAACAACCCACCTGAGATGAACCCCACGTATCTAATTGTACAGCTAGAACAGGACAATTGATGAACCACATAGGACTGCAGGTTAGTAAGATAATACATTGGTTTGAGGGTAGAAATCTAGGACCTGCCCGATTGGAGTTGATAAATGTTTTTTTTTGTTTTATATCATGGCTTTATATACTAAGGACTTTCGTAGTTTAGTTTTTACGCGTTATTCAGCAATCTTAAAACACGCCCCCTACGAATGAGAAGGGATCTAATTAGGGTTATTGTAGGATACCGGATGGGATGGAGGTCACTTAAGATCCACACCAGACATGTCAAAACTATTTTGCAGAATCTCTCAGTAGATAAGGCTCCTGGTCCAGATGAAATTCCTCCAATAGTACTTAAGAATTGCTCCTTGGTGCTCGCTCCTGTATTGGCAAAATTTTTCCGTCTGTGTACTCATACCTCATGCTTCCCAGTACCCTGGAAAGAAGCAAACATCCATCCAGTTCCTAAAAAAGGTGCCTCTTCAGATCCATCAAACTACAGACCAATAGCTATAACTTCCACTCTTGGCAAAGTTTTTGAAATTATATTAAATAATCACATAATTAAGCATCTGGAGAATAATAAATTAATCAGTGATAGGCAATATGGTTTTAGACGATGTCGATCAACTGCAGACATTCTTTGCCTTCTTACGCATCAAATCAACCAAGCTACAGACCAACATGGTGAAACACATACAATAGCACTGGATATATCAAAGGCATTTGATAGAGTCTGGCATCAATCCTTATTGTGAAGATGTCACACTACGGCCTTGCATCATTAGTTCCACTAATTTCTTCTTATCTTCATAACAGAAAAATACGTGTAATGGTAGATGGCCTTTATTCTTAATTTCACTCAATAAATGCTGGTGTTCCCCAGGGATCAGTTTTGGCCCCAACTCTGTTCCTCATTCATATCAATGATCTCATATCTACCACTCATAATCCAATACATTCCTACGCAGATGACTCAACACTCCACAGTTCCTTCACATTTACCAATTCTTTCACCCAACCCGATCTTATAAATTCAAAAATAAACACTGCAATTTCTCTGAACCAGGACCTTTCTAGAATTAATGAATGGGGACAAGAGAATCTAGTTTCCTTTAATGCACAGAAAACCAAGTACATTCAATTTTCTAACCGACAGAATCTCACTGACTCCCATATATTTTTTAATGATGCAAATATTCCCACTTCCCCTAGTATTGACATTCTCGGTGTAACATTAACTACTAACTTGAGCTGGACACATTATGTTAGAAGCATTGCTAAGAATGCCTCTAAAAAACTGGGACTCCTGTACAGAGTTCGAGAATTCTTCACTGACGAGCAGTTGGCCGTAATATATAAAAGTCAAGTGCGCTCTCAGATGGATTACTGTTCACCTCTGTGGGGTGTAAGTGGAGTGGTTGCCTTGAGGCAGTTGGACAAAATTCAAAATAAAGCTATTAGATTAATCAATAACCCTGCAATCACACAGGACCTTCCTACATTAGCCATACGAAGAAACGTTGCATCCCTTGCATTATTCTACAGATATTTTCACAGCAATTGTTCCGAGGAACTTGCTTCAATTGTGCCGCCTCTCCACATCTTTCCCCGTAGAACTAGGGCAGCTGAGAGCACCCATGAATTTACACTTTCTCCTCCACAATGCAGAACTTCTGCTTATCAGAATTCATTTATCCCCAGAGCTACTACTCTTTGGAATTCACTTCCCTCGAATTGCTTTCCACAAACTTACAATCAACAAATGTTTAAATCCAGTTGTTACAAACATTTTATGAATGGAGGATGCCTTTAGGCACATGGACCTTTTTGTTTTATCTGTGTTTTTCCTTCCTCCGTTCATTGTCTCTTTAAAAAAAAAAAAAAAAAAAAATGGATTTTAGGTCACGATGTGTTTTTTGTATTATAATCTTCTTTCTCATCAGTTTCTTCATTGATTAGTGTGTCTTAAGGTGTTTTTCCTTCTGGAAATTCATATTTACCCATTATTTTGCAATATTAAAACATGCCCCCTAAAACCATATTTTGTCATTACCCTAACCTAACTACCTAACCAAACCTGGGGGCTGCCGCCGGGTTAGTATTGATATAGAATATGACAAAATACTAAAACTACCGTAAACAAATTAAAAATATTAGTTCTCCGCTGATCCAAGATGGCCGCCATCACCCTTATTTAACCCACAAAGTCTAAGGAAAAATAATTTAATATGCAGCGGTAAAGACATATATTGTGGTGACTAATACTCTATGACAAAGCTATAGTATACATTAAGAACATTATATCCCATACGTGACCTAAAATCCAGTTTGTCCGGGATGGATGTAGAGTTCGGGCGTACGGTCGTCATTGTTTACATAGGGCGATCGCCTCGGTCGCACTTACGTTCCCGTCTATGTCGACGCTATATTTTCCGCTAGTTGCCCCCTGTCATTACTACATGAATACTAAGTTAGGTTAGGTTAGGTTAGGTTAAAATAGACGGGAACATGATGGGAAAGGTCCGACGCCACTACGCGTAATGTAAACAAATATGGCGGTACGCCCGCTCACTACATCCTACCCTACCGGATGGGTTGACCCCGTGACTAAATTATACTAGCATGTATTTTGCCAGTAGGGGGCCTAATTATAGTTTTGCCGGTTATACTGATGTTTTGGACCGACAGTTAGCCCATCGATCTGTTTAGGCCTAATAGGTCCGGTAGAGCATATACATCATTGCTATATATGTCATTAAGAGCTGAAATGTATTATAAGGGAGAAAAAAAAAGGAAAAACTAAATAAGATGGTCACCAATTTTCCCATGGATTTTTTTATTTTTCCCTGTTAGTTTTCATTAATATATAGTGTTTGGAAATAATTGCAACCCTCGGCGAAACCGTTTTCCCCATTATACAACGATCTTAAGACACGCCGCCCGATAGTGGGGAGGGCTATGAAGTACAGGGAAAATGAGGGGTTACATGCGTAAAACGGCGATTAAAACGTATTTTAGCAAAACTTGGCTCGGGTTTTAAGGTATTTCTAAGGCCTAAAACCCAATATTTCGAAAACCCGAGCCAAGTTTTGGCCAAAGCTGGCTCGGATTTTGAGAGTTTGTAGACAACAAAATGACAGTAACCTCATTTAGAAATTTGGCTCAGGTTTCCCGAAATTGCAAGGCATAAAACCCGAGTTTTGGAAAACCCGAGCCAAGTTTTGGAAAAACTTGGCTCGGATTTTGCGAATTTTAAGAGTAAACAAATTACAGTAACCTAATTTAGAATTTTGGCTCATGTTTCCCTAAATTGCAAACCCCAAAAAGCATAATTTTGGAAAACCAGAGCCAATTTTTGGCAAAACTTTGATCGTATTTTGAGAATCGAAAAAGACTAACTACATGTCGGAAATCGGCTCATGATTTCCCTAATTGCAAAGCCATATAACCAGATTTATCGAAAACGTAGCACTTATTTAAATCATAAATATCCAGTAACATAGACCTAGTACATTGGATACAAGCCTAATCCACACCTAACGCCTACAATGTGTCCGTAGTACCTAGTAGGCCTACGTTGGATACAACATGGCGGTTGGGCCGGCGGCCATTTAGTAGCCTACCGGTATGCGGCCGTATCTGTAAAAACGAATGCGAAGAACTTCGAGCGAATTCCTGATCGAGCGGATGCACAATCCAATCTAATTAACCTAACCTAACCTAACCTAACCTAACCTAACCTAACTAACTAACCTAAATGCGCCTCCGCTCGAATATGAATTCGCTCGAAGTGTCCAGATACCGTAAATACTTCCGCAACTACGAATCTTGTTTCTGAAACCTAGTATATTAACCTAATCAAACAACCCAACCTATCGACAGAGATGGGCAGGTGGAGTGGACTAAAAAGTTGGTGGACAGACCTAGGGAGACAGGTGAAAATAGCGTGTGTACGAATCGGTGCCGTCTATAGGAAGGTATTGACAACCATGTTTCGACAAAATTCCATTTTAGTACCATATATTTGTATTAAGTTTTGCCGAGGCTTAAAACACATTTTCATATTATGTTTAGAGCATATAAAATCCATATGTGTGTTCAAATATTGCAAAATAATTGGTGACCAACTTATTTAGTTATACTAAAAAAAACGCTAAAATACATGTATAGGCCTAGGCTACTGTAAAACAAGTTTTTCAGCCAGTACCCAACCAGCGGGGGTGTGGGGGCGGCAGCCCCCACCCATATACTAGGTTAGGTTAGGTTGTTAAGTTAGGCTAATAGCACAGAACAAAAAAAAAAAAAAAAAAATAACCCAACCAGCGGGGGTGTGGGGGCGGCAGCCCCCACCCATATACTAGGTTAGGTTAGGTAAGGTTGTTAGGTTAGGCTAATAGCCTAGAACATTAAAAAAAAAAAAAAAAAAAAAAAAAAGTCTAACCCAAACAGCGGAGGTGTGGGGGCGGCAGCCCCCACCCATAATACTAGGATAGGTTAGGTAAGGTTGTTGGGTTAGGCTAATGTCTTCCCAAAGTTGACTATTTTTATAACATGAAATATTAGGCTACCCACTCCACCCCGTGAAATCCGAGCCAGCTTTCGTCAAAAGTTTGCTCGGGTATTCACAAAATTGGGTTGTATGGGTTTGCAATTCGGGAAAACCCGAGCCAAGTTTTGATAAAAAACGCTATATTATTGTATTTTTACGCATTTAACCCCTCATTTTCCCTGAACTTCATAGCCCTCCCCACTAGTGGGGGGCGTGTTTTTAGATTGTTGGATAATGGGTAAATACTCATTTCCGCTCCTCTTCAGTATACAACACTATATCTGAAGGAAAAATTACAAAAAACAAAATAAAACTTACTGAAATCGCTGTCGGTCCAAAAAGTCAGGTTTACCTGTTTGCCTTACAAGTTTGGTGCCGCCGTCGTCAATAGGGAGAAATAGGAAGAATTTTTGTTTTTGACAGTGTTTTTTATAGTGCCACGTAATCCGACAGTGATTACTTAAATAGGAATTAATCATGGGCTATGACCAATTTATAACTAACATAATCCTCGATGGGTTCCGTATTGGGTCGGTTCTAGATTACTGTATAACCGGTTTGAGTAAGTAACTAGTACTGGCAATGGCAAAACAAATTTAAAATTTGGGTTGGGGAAAAGAATGTGCGTTCAATATAAAGTTTATGTAATTCAAATGCTAAACATTTGTTTTGTGTTTTAATCTATTTTAGAGTTGTGTAAGGGTGTTTTGATGTGATAATAGTAGGAAATTAATATTTACCCGTTAAACAACAATCTAAAACCCCCCCACACTAGCGAAAAATAACTGTTTGAGCATACCCGTTTGCCGTGGTATACAAAATATTGAAATCTTCATATATTTCAACAGTAGGGGGCACAAAGCTAATATTCCTCAACGCGAGTCGCCGAGGCTGCACTCGCGGCGGATGTAAACGTAATTCCCCCCCCCCCCCCCTCAAGCGAGGTATGAGATATACAGGATGTTTTTTTTTTCAGGATCAGTAATACATCTTTACGCGCATTTAGAAACTCATAGGAATTAAATGCATGGTGTAAGAAACCTATAGGCCACGATAAAATCGATGTCTGAATTTAATTACATAAACTTTATTTTGTCCGAATTGAAGAGAGATATCCCGATATGGCTAAATGGCCCCAAAAAATAAGTATAAACATTTGTTGTAGATATATAATGTATATCAAGTAAATTTCACGAATACACGTGAGCGGTAGCATTCAAGACAGCTAGAGCAGCCTTATTTACCAAGTGTTCTATATATATTTTTCAAGGAATATAGTGTTTTATTGTTGTTTTTCATGGTTTGAGTGGAGGATTTACATTAACTTACCCAATATTCATTAATCTGAAGATACGTAGTCATATGGCGCCATTTATTGGGTGAATCGCGCTTTTACAATAGGGAAATTGTGGGGTAAATTGGATACATGATGGGTTAAGTGTGGCGCTGCCCCCCCCCCCCCCCACCCCCCCTCATCCCCTCTTGACTTATTGTCATCCTCATATATGTTGATATGTAAGGGGGCAAGAACAGGTTGCCGGTATTTCGTTTTTGTGAGTAACGCTCGCGCCATTTATTTGGTGAACCGCGCCCGCCGCAACGTTCGAAAGAAGAAGAAGAAGGTCAAGTCGAAGGATTCATTGGACAGAATGTTTTGTTAACGGTCGGGACTGATTATGTTGGTGTTACTTTTCAGTGTACTCGTTTTTGTTTTAAGTTGTCGATAACTAAATTCCTCCATGCGGACTATAATGAGACACATATGACGAATCTATAGGTTCCTATTTTCCCTAATAAATTGTTTCTAATAGTACGGCGGCAAGACGTCTTTAATGATATCTAATCCACTACACCACGGCATGATAAATATCTAGCAGCTCACGTTTGGCTGGGCGAGAATTAAAGAAAATTTCTAACAGAGTTGCATGGGGAAACTTTCAAGAATCTCTGTATGGTATCCTGGAATATGGATCGTATGACTTGTGTATGAATTGAAATACGATCCCCAAGTAGGATTTCCCTTCTCCTTAACATAAATAGGAAAAGGTTAAGTTTCTTTTATCACGTCGTGGTGTAATGGATTATAGCATGGACATTCGTCCTTACTGTAGGTGGTTCAAGTCCGGCCGGGAGTAAAAAAAAAAGAAAAAAGAATATATATATATATATATATAATATAGATATCTCGAAAGCAAAGCCAGTGTGTCTTGAAGTGTACATTCATGGACACTAATATTGTTTTTAACACTTCGAAGCTCTGTTAGACTAAATAACTTTTTATGAATTTCAGAGAATCATTTGAGCAATTAGAGTACCCCGAAATAACCATAATTTGTATCTGTACAGTCGTTAGCACTAATAGCTACATACTCCTATAAAACGTGTCGAACCAAGCAATGCTCTATCGTTTCTCACATACTCTATAATTTGTAATACTATTAATGGTAATAATAATCTCTGGTAATTTATTAAGCGCCATTTCTCTCCCCCTTCGAGGTGATTCAATAGCGTTAAAACTACATTATGCAATGCGCAAAACCATTATCCATCTATCATTTAGGGGCGTCACCGGCTTTTTTTTTATCTTTCTCTTTCTCTGGCTTGTATCCATTTGGCCCCATTCAGCCAACTGTTTTAAGACGTTTATCTCCATCCAGGTGTCTATTTCTTCCTGGCAAGCGATAACGAGCCAGCATTGTAAGTAGAAATCAGGCTTCGCCGGAGAAATGTTTCTATCGAAAAATTTACAAATTTAGCTCGCTGTCAAAACATAAATATATATATGCTGGCTCGCTACGGCTCGCCAGGAAAATATTGACACCTGGATGGGGGTAAACGTCTTAAAACAGTAAGTTGAATGGGGCCGAATGGATAAAAGCCAAAGAGAGGGAGAGAAAGATAACAAAACGGGGTGGGTTCCCTAAGGGAGTCGGTAACCGCAGGTTATATCTCCGAAAATTATCACCAACCTGAGCGAGATTTGATGCCAGGTCTATTTGGTAGCTGGAATGGTTAGCTGTGCAGATGTACCCGTATTGATGCATGTGAAGGAATACAAGTGAGCCCTAAGATAATGCACATCTTATTTGAGCACAAAGTTGAGTTACACAATAGAGAAAGAAAGGAGTAAATTTATATATATATATATATGTATATATAAGTATTAAGATTGAAAGGGACGAACAGTTAAATGAAAGAATCATTCGCCATCACGTTGCTGTTTCGTGCGAATTTAACACATTTTACAGAAGTAGATACTAACTGTGGTATATGCATTATTTATATTAATTATTTGGATGAAACTACATGTTTAAGCACAAAACAAATCGAAGAAATAATTTCAAGGTATCGTTTGAGTAGGTGCTAAAAGTTAGATTAATTGGAAATAAACAAATACGACTGATGATGGACACTACAATTATATAATATTTCATAATAATTAACAATATCTAATCAAATATTACGTACGATTCCCTATACAAATTTACAAATTATTTACACCAAAAACACCTGAAGCCCTGAATTATACACACTATATTATTTTATTATTAAACTCATCTGATTTATTTCATTAAATAAAAAGGATTGCTATTTGGAAAGAATCACAGTAGAATGAATTATACTTCGACTGTATATCATCCCATTGAAAGTGCGTTGCCCCCATCCCCTCGCTCTTGCTCCATAAAACTTCTCCCATACACGGGGGATAAAATAACAGCCCGTTGTGCAAATGTATGAGCCTGATGTATGGCATGAATTACCTTATGACTGGCATGACAATTACTGTGCTTTGTGTGCAGGAATGAGTCACGTTGTGTGATGCTATTATTCATGCTCTGATGTTGCTAATCTGGAAACAGGACACGTTGACATTTTGTTATAATTTAAGATTTATCAACTGGAAAATATCTCCTGTGGAAAGAAACATTCTAGTACTACTAGTATGTGTGAGTGTGTGTGTATATATATTTATATACAGTATGTATATATATTTTTTTTTTCGGAAACGGAACAGGACAATCCTATTTAATTTCTAGACATTAACATTTATATAACCGCTACTTCATTCGCAACATCCGTCTACAGGAGCCCCAACTCCACCAGCCTTACAACTAAATTGAATTCGTCAGTTCCTTTGCCATATAAGAATAATATCATACTAACATTAGTTACAAGAACATTTAAAATCTGTTCATCGTATCTAGCAGTTCATAATGAACTTCAGTTCCTTAAGAGTATATTATTAGTTTTCCCATCCCCTTCATTGAACATTGTTTTGGGAAGCATATCAATAAGTTATTATTGCCAGCAAATCCTAATTGAACAATCAGTAAGGCCATCGTGTATTTTACAATTCCATTTATGTCCAAACTCACAAGTCTCATTAAAGGTGATACTTAAACCTCCCCGAACATTATAAAGCTTTTTTCAAGTTCAAGGATCGTATCCTTAATGCTCTGCAGTCTTCAATTCTGCCTACTAATAAATACCTACAGTGACCGATAGAGGCGCTGAACGCAATGTTTACTGCGTGAATTGTGGGAAATTGGCGACATAGCAGACCTGTCCACCCTCCCTCTCCTTTAATGATTCTTTATTATAAGCAATTAGTCGAAATTTCTGTAGCTGACTCATACCTTAGTCAATGCATACTGTTGTTTTATATATTTTAAAATCACCCATATTAAAAAATAACTTATATTTACATTTTTTTATTTATTAAGCATAGCTTATGTCACAGTTAAATATTCAACCAATTACCACCTCCATGCACTCAAAGTTAATGTCGTTTGACATGAAAGATCAATATATAGCTATATAAGATAATAATTGCACTATTGTTGAAATGCACATTCACATAAAATATTTAAGATATACGGTATCTCTCTCGATGAATTCATATTTTCAGTGATAACATGACGTCAGTGCAATATAACCGGAAATTGGTGTTCAGGGAAATTACACCTCTTTCTGGTTAGGATGTTTACTAATACTGTCGGCATAAGAGAACATGCATAGGTCTGACTCATTTTAAGGGGAGATGGTTGTCTTTTTCCAGACCCCCTTCTCCATCATGTTTAGCCCCATTAGTTTTAAGATTTTAAGACTTTCTGTCCTTTAGATTGGCGATTTTATAACCTTTCACCTCATTTCCTTGTCAATATTAAGATATTTTGTGCCATATAGGTGTCATTTTATTTTTCTGGCGAGCGATAGCGGAGCCTGTAATAAGGCCGGGACATTTTTCTACGGAAAAATATACAAATTTATCTAGAAGGCAGATCTTGGGAATTTATTTTTGTAAAGCTTGATGGAGGTCTAGGGAGCAAACTAAACAAAATAATACTTAAGTACACAAATCGACCAATAAATAAAACCTTCCCCCTTTTAAGTATTATAGGGTATGATATGGTTGATTAGGCTCGTTTAAGCTAAGTCTCCTAAAACCTCAATAATTTTATGATGGCGAAATAACGAAGAATCTATTTGATTAGTGTCCGAAGCCAGACTTCATTACAATTTACCAGATGGAGAGAATCAGAGAGAGAAGGATGTGAGAGGGATGAGAGTGGGGAGTTGAGGGAGGAGAGGGGAGGGGGGAGAGTGGGAAGGACAGAGGGTGGGGAGGAACCAAGGGATATGAGGAGAGGTATGGATACATGTGTCCCCCCACGCCTAGTCGTCAGATGCATGATAACCTGCGCTTGCCTTAAATATCTATCAATAATATTTACAAACATTCAATTCAGGTAAAAATACTTATGATTTTGAGTTAGCAAGTATATTGTCTCTGCAGACAAGGTATTTCCCGTCTATTGGTTTAGGAAGGTTGGGTGTTGCAGCTAATGTGACGCTTAGGACCACATGATGCACTACGGGTCATAACACGTGTTTTATGTATTGATATTGGCTTCTGTAGGCATGGTGGTCTGGCTTGGTAGTATCACGGCATGATCTTGACATTAGCACGGTCATTCACGCTCTTTTAAAATATTAATTACTGCTCGATTGATGCCCATATTGGTGTTATACGCGGCGTATTGTGTATATGAGAGAAATATACGTTTGTGGCGTATGGTGTTTAAAGCCGATAAATGGAAATTAGTAAGATGGTTGAGTATTAAATCGTAACTTATTTATTGACCTTCGGCTTCTCGTCTCGCCCCAACACTCTCCCTCTCTCCTTCCCTTTCCTGTCGTGAGGGTGGACAAATTTGCTGAGTGTTTATGCTTTGTGTTCGTATACTTTGCGTGCGCGAGTGCTTCTACTATCGCTGAAATATGGCTGGATGGACGACACTGACGGACGAACCAGCGGTGGCATTTAAGGTTGGTTGCATTACCGTTTTATTGAAGGATATTAGGTTACCCGACGAGTTTAGACACGTGAGTCAGTCCCCGAACTTATCCTCCTGTCACACGCCTTGACGCTTATGATTTATCACCACTCACAGGGTGTTTCATTATTATTGAAGTTATGATGACTTTGTACATTGGATTTTTGTGAGAAAGATACACTATTATGGTTGTCTACTGCTGCTTATTTACGAATGTTGCATTATACATGCATCCATGTGTTAGTATTCGTATCGGAATATATATATATATATATATATATATATATATATATATATATATATATATATAAATATCATAAATATCATAAATACAAGTGTGCTAATAAATATTTATATACTCCCAGCCAGAGAGCGAGAGAGAGAGTGTGTGAGAGTGAGAGAAGCAAGCCTGGGAAGAAAGCAGGAAAGCACAAAAGAGTACAACGGTAATCAAGCAACATCAGGTCTAGTGACCCCTCTAGGCTGCTTGTCCTCCAAAACACTGAGGATAAAGTTTCCAAACTGGTTTAAAGTGGGTAAGGGAAAATTGGAAAGGGAACTATTGCCCTGGAACTCATGCCCGTGACCGGTTTAGGAAGTTAGTAGGGGACAGATTGGTTAGTAACATAACACAGTTATAAGTGCTCTTTCGTATATCTGGGAAAAAGAGAGTAACGTCTTAGTAATATATATACGCAATAATCCTTGAATCTGAAGAAGGAATATAATAAAGTTATTAATTTACAAACTCATTCAGTCGCGGGTTTGATGCAAGATATTTGTCTAGACGAAGTATACAAGAATCAACGGTGCTACAGTCTATATTCTATAACGTCTCGGGGAAGTCCATTCCACAAGTTGATAACTCGATTGAAGAAGAAATTCTTAGATTCGTGAGAGTTAAAAGATTTACCAATAATTTTGCAACCGTTTCCCTGCGTGTGTGAAGTACTTATTACTGTTCATATTGTCGAAGCCTTTGATGATTTTGAACTCTTTAATTAAGTATTCTCTTAATCTGCGGTGGGTTAAAGGAAATAAATTGAATTATTTAATACGCTCCTCGTATGGTTTGTTCTTTAGGCTAGGTATAATTTTGGTAGCTCTACGTTGAACTCGTTCTAAATGTGTTCCCAAACACGTATCTGACGCAGTACTATAGTAGGTTTCGTTTCATCCTGAAATCCTTCTATTGTAAATAATCTTTGTATACAAATATTTCTAAACTACTAAAAGTAATTATTGACTATTACAAAACAAGTTTACAATAAATATTATCATTATTGAAATAGTTATTTCTAAGAAACTTCATAATTAGGAACCAGACATCTCTGCTTTAATTTGGTGTGTGTGTGTGTGTGTGTGTGTGTGTGTGTGTGTGTGTGTGTGTGTGTGTGTGTGTGTGTGTGTGTGTGTGTGTGTGTGTGTGTGTGTGTGTGTGTGTGTGTGTGTGTAGGTGTGTGTGTGTGTGTGTGTGTGTGTGTGTGTGTGTGTGTGTGTGTGTGTGTGTGTGTGTGTGTGTGTGTGTGTGTGTGTGTGTGTGTGTGGTGTGTGTGTGTGTGTGTGTGGGTGTGGGTGTGTGTGTGTGTGTGTGTGTGTGTGTGTGTGTGTGTGTGTGTGTGTGTGTGTGTGTGTGTGTGTGTGTGTGTGTGTGTGTGTGTGTTTTTTCCTGCGCACATACACTTACTTACAATCAGGACATTCTACATTTAAACTAGTGATCCTTATTCAGAGGATAACAGTCTTAGCGAATCATTCTTTTCTCTATGAGGATCGTGATGCATTTTATAGATTTATGTTGGCCATCATTAGACTGTTTTATACAGCTTAAGATTTATTTTCTTCTCGAGCAGAAATTCGAATACTATAGATAAAGGTGGAGGAAATAGTTACATGTTTATCTTTGTCTGTAATGTTGAGTATACTGTATGCCTCCCTCAATATTCCACCACCTTCCACCTTCTATCCTCCACCCTTAACTCTCCTCCCTCCCTTCTCCTCTATCCCTTGCCTCCGCTGTGTTCCGTCCCCCACCTGTCCTTCTCTACCCCCCTCCCACAACCTTTGCTGTTCTGCTGCCACCCACCTCTAGTTTCCCGACCCCATTCCTCCCTCCCCTCCTCCGTTAGCCCCCGCCACTTGTTTCCCACCCTCCACACCGTCATTCGCCCATCCCTTACCTCCTACCCACCCTTCACTAGTGTTACCAGACAAAATATAAATACTAATTGTTCTGCCACCTATTTAGTGTCTTGCGCAGAACTGGCCGCAACTGTACGTACAACTATATTCATAAATTCGTTCTAAGAGATAAACTTCAATAACTATTGATAGGTAGAGTCTACAAATATTTTTTAATAGGCTAGAGTCTATGGCATCCTATAGTGTATTCGCTGTAAGTAGGCGAGAAAGCATGACTTCTAACCTCTGTAACTCAAAAAACACTAGAGTAACTGAGTTAATATTTCTACCAATTGGGAAGAGTCTACCAAGGAATAGATGTGGTAATTTACAGCCAATTTGCTCATGCCCTTTTTGAGTTACAGAAGATAGATCGAAGTCATGATTTCTCGCCTACTTACAGCTATGGCGTCCTAGTACACTAGTACACATGAGATCAGTGTTGTGTTTATATAATGGATCAATCTGAGGTAAAGCGGTATTGTCATTATACGAATTGGCCCATGTCGGAGAGGTCTAATGGGGGTGGCCCAATGTGTGTGCTCTTCTTTGGTTGTATCCATTCGGCCCATTCAGCCTACTGTTTCAAGTCATTTATCCCCATCTATGTGTCGATATTTTCCTGGCGAGCAATAGCAA
>CM064497.1:25605399-25710399 GCA_032716605.1 Paralithodes platypus | reverse complement strand
TGGTACTCTGGAATATGGGTCTTACAACTTGTGTATGAAATGGAATACTTTCTCCAAGTCGGATTTCTCCATCTTCATAATCTAAATTAGAATAGGTAACATTTCTTTATCACGCCGTGGCGGGTGCCCAACCCCAAAAGGAGTTGAAATAGTGGAGCTATCCCCCCTGCCAAAGGTGGCTTTCTAGGGCCTTTCCTAGCTGATGCTGAGAAGATTGGGTTTCAGTCATGTTGTGATGGGCTGGTCTATTAGAGTGAAAGCTGAGCGATCTCTGCCCATTAATTACTTCTTCCATTCACCTATTCATAGCCTCCGATAGTGCAGTTGGAATGAATGTACATGCTAAGATTGGTATGCAGGATTCGAAACTGCATCATAAATCGTAGGCTTGTGCAGCATTCTTTAACAGTCTTCGTGGCGCAATGCATAAGTGTGTTGATTCTCGGTGTGAGTGTCCTGGGTTCGAATCCCTGGAATGCCACATGTTTGTTAATTTTATTAATTGAGTTTAGGAGTAAAGTTGGTTGGTGGAGAGAACATAATAATACCCATAGCTTATTCTGACTATTCCTTTTACTCAAATATTTTCTAGATCTCAAGTGACTGCATCTCTTCCAAGGATTGACCTCCCTACTGCTAACCTAGAGGTTGGCAGATTGAGAGCCAAAGCGTCACATTTTTCCTTTGCCCTCAACTTTCTCTTCATAATTGCTGAGGGCCACAAGGCCTTGAGTTGGGCTTTGGTTTCCCGGGCGTTTCCGCACACTCCTCAGCTCCCTGTCTTGGAGGGGCTTCGGTCACCTGGGCTATATTGGTGGTAAGCAGGGAGGGTTTTGTTGGGGCGCTCGGTTGTGGCCTTGTCTTGCTCAGAACCTTGGAGCTGGTCGGTCAGACAGCCTGGGGAACCACAATTACAACAACACCGTGGTGTAATTAATTAAAGCATTGACTCTCTTCCTGACTATCTGGGGTTCGAGTCCCGACTGTGAGTAAAATCCTATAGTAGCTCATGTGTATCTGTGGGACGTACATACACAATCTACATAATAACACATCAATTCATGCGCACTCCTTCATATAATAAGCACCAGCTGGAAGTATGTAATTTACAACAGATCGGTTCTGGAATAACCAGTAATTAATAACCGTAACAAGATAAACACTTGGGCATCGTTAGCGAATTCACGAGAGAAATACAAAAAACTCCAGCTTCACTAACCCAACAAACTTGAACCTTACATACGAAGTCCTAACCGCCTAACCTTTCAACTTTAACCTCTCTCGAACCCAACCCAATTAATATAACTTGATCTATCCTAACTTAATAAAATGTTGACACTGGCGTGGACTGGCGCCCCTGCCTCCTCTCCTTCATGGTCCCACTCCTACCGCTATGAGGGCCCAGCAATTAAATCCACGCTCATTTATAATTTCGATTCAACATCTCTCCAATTACGTGTAATCCTATTTTGAGGAATAACACTACTTCTTTAAAAAACAATAACAATAAACGTGAAAATGTATATATAAATATAATTTAAATAAATAAACACACACATACACATTGTATGTTATGGCTTTTCTTAAGAGGAAGTTGTTTTGTATCCCCTTCTCCCTCATGTTCAGTTCCATTAGTTAGGCGAGTTTAAGACCGTTTGTGCCATTTAGGTGTTGATTGTTTCCTGGCGAGTGATAGCCAGCCTGTAATTTAGGAGTAACTGGCTTTCGGCCGGGACAGATTTCTATCGAAACAAATTTATAAAAATTATCTCTAAGGGGAGTCTTGGGGGTATATTTTAAAGCTTGATGAAGGTCTTGGGAGGAAACTAAGCGTAATAGATAAATATATAAGTAAATAAATTCAAAATTATCCAAATTTCCCCTTAAACTTGATGGTCTGCTAACCCTTTGACTACAGTAGGGTTTTACCTGGGCCTGAAAAAAACTGTCAGGTGCTACTAACATCCTGTACAAAACCTAAGGACTTTCTAGAGGAAGTGTTAAACCCTTGATTGTAAGACCGATTCACCAAACTAATATTAGCTCCTTGCTGATCATGATGCGTTTTGACAGTATATTCTAGATATCATTAGCAGATTTTATTCAGCTTAGGAAGGATCTGTGGGAATTAGAAGGGTAAAGATAGTTTCAATTAACCCTCTGACTTTCACATACCCTTCGTAATCTCGACAAAATATTCTAATATTAGCCAGAATATACTTCCAAAACGCGTCATAATGCAAAGAGTAAAAACCTCGTGTTTCTTGGTTTAATCAATAGATATCCTCGGTTGACAATATGAAAGTAGGTCACGATTTCTGAAAGAGACTGTACACAGGTTCCGGCACATGAACTTTAAGGGTCTCTCTCTCTCTCTCTCTCTCTCTCTCTCTCTCTCTCTCTCTCTCCACCCAGGAGAACATATATGCATGCATGACGTTCTGCAAATTGTTCTTTTGCGAGTATTTGTTTTTGTTTTTTCTAATTTGATTTGCATTGAGGGCGGAGATATATATTGAATGTATTTGTGATGAAAATGCAAGCTACGACTTACATGAATTATATACATATGAAGCAGTTTGTTTAAAATAGACAATGGCTAATGCAGTATGACATCTAACGAATAGGCTAATTTGTATTTAATGCAGCATTTCCCATTTTTACCAGTATCGATTTAATTATAAGCCTTCGTTATTTATATATATATATATACCAAATTTTGATCCTCAGTAATGCTTGGTTGGTAGTGTCTAGAAAATTTTAGAGATGCTGAAAGTACAGCTACTTATAAATATAATCACATACTGTATACATACACAAATGATATTGCACTCTTTTAAAATCTATGACTTTGACCATCCAATAAATATCACAGCGGGTATCACACGAGCACTAATCCGACCAACCAACTGCAATCTGGGCAATCTGTTGCCGAAATTGTGTTCGCTCCGACGTCAATCGGAGCAACCAACTGTCGTCGATCGTGATCGAAAACCGTTGGCCAAGTCGCCAACTTGTAGTAAAATAAATCAGTTAGCATTGGTATTTACCGTTATAGTATGCTATTCTAAGCAATTCAGCCTTCACTTTAGCGAAATAATGCTTAGTCTGTCAAAGTACACCGCGTAAATTAATACATTTAGTACGAACGTTCAGGAAAAGAGGATTAAACTGGTCACGTCACGAAAGATGGCAAACATTGCCAGAAATGTTGAGGTATATTATCTTATTTAATATAAATGCTTTATATTTTATTTGTGACCTTCGAGACATGTTACGGTAATATATAGTGATAATATATCTGCAGCAGATGTCGTTAATTGACCCTCATCAGCTCCTCTCTCTGTCTCTCCTCTGTCACGCCTCCGTAGTATAAGGACGCGTGGTGTTTTCTTATGTTCTTAATTGACTTCCGACACAGTATTTTCATAGAGAATGCATTGTTTGTCATTAGGCTATAGCCTACTACATGCAGATTCTTTAGGCTTCACCCACTGTATTTATGTTATACAATACCAGCAGATTCATGTTAATGTATCATAATAATAAGAACATAAGAACATAAGAAAATGGGAGTCTGCAGAAAGCCGATTGGCCTAAGCAAGGCAGATCCCTGTCCCACACAACCCCAAATCAATTACAAAGCCCAATTATAGGCTCAACACTCTAATACCCTGAGGATCATCTTACCAAAACGGTTAGAGATTAACACAGGATATGGGGGTCTGCAGAGCGCTGATTGGCCCAACCCGGCTGATCCCCCTTCACACCCAACCCTTCTCGTCCATATGCTTATCCAATTTTATCTTAAAGCTCCCTACAGTTTTAGATCCCACTATAGCACTTGGTAGTCCATTCCACCCATCTACAACTCTGTTACCAAACCAATATTTGCCTATATCTTTTCTGAAACGAAATTTATCTAATTTGAAACCATTGGTACGAGTTCTTTCGCTATCACTGAGCTTTAGTACATTTGTCATGTCCCCTTTGTTAATCCCACTTACCCACTTGAACACCTCTATCATATCCCCTCTAACTCTGCGTCTCTCTAACGAATGTAAACCTAATTTCTTCAACCTTTCTTCATACGGAAGATTTCAATTATGGATCATTTTTGTCATTCTACGCTGTACTCTCTCCAATGAATCTATGTCCATTCTGTAATAAGGACACCAAAATTGGACAGCATAATCCATATGGGGTCTCACTAATGACAAGTAAAGTTTTAAGATAACATCAGCAGTTCTGTTACTCACACTCCTAGAGATGAACCCGAGAATCCTGTTTGCCTTATTACGAACGCCTATACACTGTTTTCTAGGCTTCAAATCATTGCTAACAAACACACCTAGATCTTTCTCGCAGTCTGAATTTTCTAATTCTAAATTAGCTAGTTTATATTTAACATTTGTTTGCATCTTCCCTATCTTTAATACCTTGCATTTGTCAATGTTAAACTTCATCTGCCAATTTACTGACCATTCATGTAAGGTATCTAGATCCCTTTGGAGGCACTCTATATCGCTATCTGAATCAATTGATCTCCCCATTTTAGTATCGTCTGCGAATTTACTTATCCTACTAGTTATACCTAAATCTAGGTCATTTATGTATATAAGAAACAACAGGGGACCTAATACCGATCCCTGGGGGACACCACTTTTGACTGCTCCCCACTCTGACTTGGTACCATTTATGCTGACTCTCTGTTTCCTACCAATTAGCCATGACCTAATCCATCCCAACAACGCCCCACCTATTCCATGTGCCTCAACCTTTCTCATCAATCTCTCATGAGGAACTCTGTCGAAAGCTTTACTGAAATCTAAATATATAATATCGTATGCCTTGTCATTATCTACTGCTTCATATACCTCTGAGAAAAAACTAAGCAAATTAGTAAGGCAAGAACGTCCCTGAGTGAATCCATGCTGAGGAGAATTGATTAAGTTAAATGTTTCTAAGTGGTTTCTCATTTTTCTAGCAATAATTGACTCTAGTAGCTTTCCTATGATTGAAGTGAGACTAATGGGACGGTAATTGGATGCTATTGATTTATCACCTTTTTTTGAAAATCGGAACTACATTTGCAAGTTTCCAAGCTTCTGGAACTATACCTGTTTCTAATGAATTGTTAAAAAGAAATGTTAATGGGTAACTTAACTCATCTCTGCATTCTTTTAATACTCTGGCATATACCTCATCGGGGCCAGGCGATTTCTGAGGTTTCAGTCTGTCAATTTCCTTAAGCACATCATTTCTACTTATAGTAACCGTACTTAACCTATTTTCTATACTATCGCTATATACCTTGCGGACTTCTGGAATCTGTGCCAAATTTTCATTAGTGAAAACGGATAGAAACTGACTATTTAATGTACTGCACATTTCTAAATCATTTTCTGTCATTTCTCCTATCGAAGTTTTAAGGGGGCCTATTTTATCTCTAACTTTAGATCTATATAGCTGGTAAAAAGCCTTAGGGTTATTTTTTGAGTCATTGGCTATCCTGATTTCATAATTTCTTTTGTCTGTCCTTATACATTTTTTAACCTCTCTTGATAGATTCTGATAGTAAACAAGTAGGTGAATTTCGCCTTTCTTAATTTTTCGATATATTCCTCTCTTTTTTCCTAGAAGGTCTAATAGTCTATTATTCATCCATTTGGGTTGGTTCTGTGTTGATCTAAATTTTCTTTTGGGGATATATTTATTTTGCGCATTGTGGAGTGAAGAAATAAAATTATTATATGTAGCTGTCAAATTATCCTGAGTTAAGACAGGTATCTGAGAGAGAGTATGTTCATTAGCGCACCTGGGTCCACTTAATAGTTTAACCATAGGATCGACTCTTAAGGCTCGTCTTAATCCACCATAATTGGCTTTTCTGAAATCTGGGATAAGTGTTGTATTCTCTTTAGCCTTTCCTGTCCATTGTATGTTAAAATAAATTGATTTATGATCACTATTTCCTAGTTGGTCTCCTATCTCTACATTATTTATCATTTGTTCATTATTACTGAGAACTAAATCGAGGATATTATTACCTCTAGTAGGCGAGTCTATGAATTGAAATAAAAAACTATCCTGTACCGCCTCAATAAACTCTTTTGAATCTGAGTCGCCGATTTGATGCTGCCAATCAATATTCGGAAATTAAAATCCCCCATAATACACACATTGCTAAACCTTGATGCTATTTTCACTTCCTGCCATAAAGCTGTACCTTCGTTTCTACTCATATTTGGTGGTCTATAAATAACTCCAATAATTATGGTCTCACTACCTTCGCTAACCTCAACCCAAACACTTTCGTTATCAGTATTTAGTCTAATACCTGATTTAATACAACTTTTTAAAGAACTCCTGACAAACACTGCTATTCCGCCGCCCCTCCTACTTGTTCGGTCGCGTTTAAACAAACTATATCCTGGTATATGGAATTCTGCTAAAAAATGTCTTGATTCTGTATTAATCCATGTTTCAGTCAGTGCTATAATGTCTATATTTTCGTTGCTAACAAGTGCTCTAAGTTCATCCATTTTGTTACATAAACTCCTACAGTTTGTATAATATAATCGCAATGAATTTATTTTACTGGTATCGGATTTACCTTTATTTCTAACTGAATTCCCATCTTCTGTTACACCTTCAATATTTCTACTAGCAGTACAATTAAAATCCTGTGACTGATATTTTCTATTCCTATCTGATGTACCAGTACGGCAATTTACCCTATCTAGACAATTATTCTTACTCATATTCTCAGGCTTTATTTTCAGCGAAACCCCGCGACAATCCTATCTATTGACCTAGCTAAATTTGCCACCCCTAGCCGAGAAAGATGAACCCCGTCCTGTGCGTACAACTGATTTTTACCATAGAAACGGGTCCAGTTATCAAGGAATGGTATTGCATTTGCATTACAGTATTTTTCCAGCCGACAATTGATACCAATTGCCCTAGATGACCATTCCTTGCTGACCCCTCTCCGTGGCAAGATACTGTGTACTACAGGTATGCCTCCCTTCCTCCTAACTTTATCTAACACCTCCCTGTACTGCCGAAGCAGTACTTCCGTCCTACCTTTACCAACATCATTGCTCCCTGTACTGAGACAGATAATGGGGCTATCTCCAATATCTTTCATGATGTAATCAATGTCCTCTAACACCTTCCCAACCCCGGCACCAGGCAGACAGACAAGCTTCCTAATATCAGTACAGGTGGACCTAGCTAAGTGTCTGACCATGGAGTCCCCAACAATTGAGAAGGACTTGCCTCTCCTTGTCGATGACTTGGTAGCAGCTGCGGCAGCGGCAGGAACTCCTGGGGCAGCAGTTGAAGGTACTCCTGGGGGGGCAGCAGTCACAGCATTCCCTGTTGGAGGCAACTTACTTACCTTTCTCCTGGTTTCCTCGCCGAAGGAAGCACTCGCAGCCTCACCATCACATTCGTCATCCAAGGTGATGAACTTGTTGCTGAGGGCAACTGGCCGCCGTAGAAATTTGCAGGTTGTTGCACTTGTTGGAACAACTGTCCAGGGAGCATCACGATCCCTAACAGCAGTTGCACTATCCTCACTTTTCTTGTCAGCCAAAGACAGCTTTAAGGCCAAATTCTCGTCTTTGAGAGACTGCACCTCTCTCTCCACATTGTCCATCCTTTCTTGCAAAGCAAGACAAAGCTGGAGAATATGAGAGGAGGTAGCAATCTCGTCAACACCAGCCATTTTAAGAAAGCGTTAATACTATCACCACACTATGGGCAAAGATATTCACTGGGAGTCACTAGGGACAGGTCCTCACTCAGCAAAGGTCAGGCAGGTGACATTGTTTTAATATTTTATTCATTTCTATACATACATTCGTTTCAATTATGTAGCGTACGTTGTAATAGTAATTTTATACTGTAGGTTACAAGATAAATTACCATAAAATGGGATCGGTTTCTCTGGGTTAGCTTGTTTTTTAATGTAATATAAATTAAGAAACTAAAACCCAGATAGATAATATACAATTATAGCATTGGGTACAAATTATTCTAGAAAAGATGAATATGCAGAGCGTTATTCTAGTAAAATGTGCAATTAGTAGTCTACCAAGCATTTCATCGCTGATTGCCGACTGGAACCATCATCTTGTATAGTTCATATTTGCATTGTTTATATAGCCATTACCGAGTAATTGTTAGGCGATGTCTTATATATAATGTACAATATATATTACATAATAATTCAAAAGCATTGATATGTTATTAGCTGGCATTTCCTATGTAAGGATTGCCTAATTATTACACTATTATTCTTCCCTCCCTTCTTTAAGTTATCAACATATATGTGTGTTCATGTAGTCACTCTGGTAGACCTATTAACCATAATACCCCCAAGACACCCCTACGAGATAATTGTTTACATTGTTCGGTAGGAAATATACCGGCCTTTCCTAAATTACCGGTTCGCTATGGCTCGCCAGGAAAACAAAAAATACACCTAAATGGCAGGTAGTCTTGATATTGATGCCAAGCTACAATTGCCCGTAAACAAATGTACGAAAAAATCGCCCGAATAACTCCACCTTAAAGAAGAGGAGGAGAGAAGAAACACGCAGTAAAGATAGAAGGTAGTGAGATGAAAGGAAATGGAAAGATGGAAACCTATGTGGCGGAGGATAAAGGCATAAGGTGTAGCGCGCATCTTCTGGCTATGCAGTGGGCGACGATGATGGTGGGTAGAGGAGGTATGGCAGTATGTGGGGGGTGCAGGTATGGCAGCAAGTGTGTGTGTGTGGGGGGTGGGGGGGAGGTATGGCAGTATGTGTGTGTGTGTGAGGTGGGGGGGGGGGTTGCAGACGGACCACTCGGTAGCACTACCGAGTAATACAGCTTAGTGGCGAGTAGCAGCCACTCCGTTGCTGCTACAATCTTATTGCACCTCGAGTCTGAAATCCGCTGATCGTACTAGTTTTAATATGATTCGGCTTTGAAAAAACAAAACAAACTAACTACAAAACAAAGTAGCCCGTGTGGAACGCTTCTCTGCCGCTGATGCTCGTGTGAAAGCATACAAACATTTCCTATTATAAACGAAAATACATGGACGCTACAGAAGGGCACCACCAAGTAGTTTGTCTAAGCAAGGCCCTAAGGATGGGAGTGGGGTGAACTGTAGGGAGTTGATTTGGATTTGATTTGATTCTTTATTGAGAAATCATACAAACATGGGAATTCATAATTACACGTTGTCTCAAAAGGGCAAAGCTGGTAAAACAGTCTGTAGGGAGTGGGGAGGGAAATGGGAGGAGGGGGAGGGGGAGGGCAGGAATCTTGGGCCGCGCCGTGTTGCCAGACGTATGATGATCTATGCTTGCACCAATATTCACCGTAGAGACCATAAACACCCTCATAGAGTAATAATAATTAAATTGCTAACTGATTATGTTCATTCCTTGCACCTAATGATGATAGATATGGCGTATTTGCTATTAATTAAAGTGGGATTTAATAGATTAAAAGGTATCGTCCCCTGTTAATTTGTTTACACCGTATGTCCATAATGATGTACGGGTCAAGACATGTGCGTTATGCATTGATATTGGCTTATGTAGGATGTGTGTCCGATGGGTCTTGTCATACCGGATCTTCCAAATAGCAAGGTATCTCGCGCGCTTCTAAAATATTAATTATTACTCTATTGATGGACATATTTGAGTTGTTCGTGCAATTGTGTGCATTACGGCATCTGATGAGGGAAGACAGCGGTTGTCTTTGGTGATTTTAGAAGCCAATATTAATTATACAGCTCGAGGGCTGAATAATAGTGTCTGCGTAATATTGACCCTCATCAGCTCCTCTCTCTCAGTCTCTCCTTCTCTGTCACGCCTCCGTAGTATAAGGACGCGTGGTGTTTTCTCTGCTATGTTTTATTTACTTTGTGCTAGTGCTTCTATCGTCGACGGGTGAACTTCGGGCGTGGGGGCAAGCAGGCAATGCAGTGGTGGTGCCACGTGATGGAGAATTGGAATGGTAAGTTGCATTAGCGATTTATTGAAGGATTTTACCAGATGATTTTGGACACGTGAGCGGGTACCCAAATCCACCCTCGCTTGATGTTGCTTTTCATTAACGGGCTGCTTCATTTGACGTGAAAACTATAATGATTAGGCTAAGCCTATATAGACGATATTGAAGGATAAACTGTCTTAGCGTTTTAGTTATGCGTATTTAAGAAGGAAATGTGATGGTTATGTATTTACTGCATTCATCCACGTGTTTCTTAGTGTTTCGTTATTGTTGTCTTGCTTCTCATAACCTGCAGCATTCACCAACTTGTTCCTTATTGTTTCGATATCATCTTATTTATTTTATGTTTTTGTTACAGCATTTGCCACGTCTTTCGTATTGTTACCTCCGCCAACGAAGTTGGACGGAGGTTATGTTTTTGCCTACGTTTGTATGTTTGTCTGTAAACAATATCTCAAAAAGTTATAAACCGATGTTCACGAAATTTGGTGGGTAGATAGGATATAGGACTAGGAAAAAGTTATTTCATTTAGGAGGCTATCAGTAAAGCACATGCCTCTTCCAGCGTAGGCGTATTTTACCAACTGGAATCTGGTCAATCTGTTGCCGAGATTGTGTTGCTCCGACGTCAATCGGAGCAACTAAAGGCGCGGTTACACATGCCCGAGTTGCCCGAATCGGTGACAAAAGTTGCTCCGTGGAGCAACTTTTGCGCCCCAAGCAACTTTTTCGGGACCCATTTGTCACCCGAATAGGGCAACTTTTGCGTCCCGAACGTACGGGACGCATCGCCTGTTGCGGCAACTATAAATATGGGTTGCATGCAATAGTAGTAATGTGATAACTATATAATTATATGATGTGCAAGCATTAATATACTATAATAATGCTCAATCCTTAAATATATAATGTCATCACAGTATAATATTCAATAGATTGGGATGAGAGAAAACGGTTTAATCAAGAAGTAGGCTACGGTATGAATGTGAAATTTCAAGTTTGTACAAATAGCCTACGATATCTTTTGGCAAGAATGGGAAGAATATTCTCTCAAGGGATTAAATGTATCCTATATCGGTTATCATAATCAACTTACAATTATAATTTGCAACAGTAAACGATTTGTTATAACTAAATATGAATAATAGCTTCGTTACTGCAATGGTTAGCCTAATACTTCCTTCAGTATTACAAATTATGTATTCTGTATGCTTTGTAATCTTGATTAAATACCGTATTTATGCATTATAGGTTCGGTTAATGCGACGTGCTAAATAGTAGGCTACTCTTTACATAACTTAGTAGCCTACATGTACAGTATACGGTTGTTGTTGTTGTTCCCCAAGCTGCCTGGCCGAACAGCCCCAAGGCCCCGAGCAATTCCAAGACCATAACCGAGCGCCCCCACAGAACCCTCCCTGCCGACCACAATAAAGCCTGGGTGACCAAAGCCACTCCATGGCGGGGAGCTCAGGAGGGTGCGGAAACGCCCGGGAAACCAAAGCCCCACCCAGGGCCCTGTGCCCCTCAGCAATTATGAAGAGAAAGTTGAGGGGCAAGAGTATACGGTAATAGTGTTTGGCGTGAATTAGTAGGCTATGTCGTGGACATATATTCCATATGTAGCCTATAGCCTAAATAGGCCTATATATATAATCCATATACAGTAGGCTATATTAATATAAATAGTTTAATACTTCTAATGATAATGTGACAGGTGATATCCGAACCTTAAGAGCTATAAAATACCACATGGAACATAAAATCGTACATATAATACAGTAAACACAAGCCAGGTAAGAAATACTGTCACTGCCTATTTTAAATGTGTAATACGTAAAGCAAGGCCTGTGATTGGCTAAACCTGGTGAGCCCGGGTCAGCCAGTCTTCTCTCTCGCTTACTTCTTGGTTTATCATATCTTTATCTTGCTTGTGATATATATACGTTATTATTGTGTTTCCTGTGTTCTTTAAGAGCTCTTTAGATTCGGATAGTACTGTAATTTATTAAGTAATCATTAAAATTACTTAAACATATCTAGTTTAATGAATAAATAAGGAACAATACAGATAATAAATAAATTATCAGGGTAATGATAAGATAGCCAATCATGAGCGTGCTGCTGTTTCAACTGACTTGTATAATTTAGCTCAGCTTTATCATAGGGATTGTGATGTATTAATAGCGTGACGGGAAGCTAAAACGGCCGAATTATGACCAATTAATTTCGAAATGAAAACGAAAGAGTGTAGGCTACGGGAGATAGCGCTACGAGCAACTCTCTTCCTGCATGTGTAACCACTTGTTTTTGGGTCTCAGAAAAGTTGCCCGTAGCGGTGACAAAAGTTGCTTGGGTGGCAAAAATTCGGGCATGTGTAACCGCACCTTAACTGTCGTCGGTCGTGAGCGAAAACCGTTGGCCAAGTTGCCAACCTGTAGTCAAATAAATCGGTTAGCATTGCTATTTACCGATATATTATGCTATGCTAAGCAATTCAGTCTTCACTTTAACGAAATAATGCCTAGTCTGTCGAAGTACACAGCGTAAATATTAATATATCTAGTACGAACGTTAGGGAAAATAGGTTCTGATTAAACTCGTCACATCACGAAAGACTTCAAACATTGCCACAACTGTCAGGGTGTATTGTCTTATTTAAAATTATAAATGCTTTATTTTTTATTTGTGACCTTGGAGACATGTTATAGTGATATATAGTGATATTATATCTGCAGCAGATGTCGTTAATTGACTTCCTATACAGTATTTTCATACATAATGCACTGCTTGTTATTAGGCTATAGGCTACTACATGCAGCCTCTCTAGGCTTCACTCGCTGCTGCATTTCTTTTACACAATACCAGCAGTTAAATTTAAATGCATCATAATTATGACTGTTATAATTATTAGTTCATTCATTTATATACATACATTCGTTTGACTTAAATAGTGTACGTTGTAATAGTAATTGTATAATGTACGTTACAGGATAGATTACCAAAATTGGGATAGGTTTCTCTAAGTTAGTTTGTTTTTAATGTAATATAAATTAGGAAACTAAAACCCACATAGATATTATATAATTATAGCATTGGATACACATTAGTCTAGATAAGATGAATATGCATAGCGTTATTCTATTAAATGTGCAATTAGTAGTCTACCAAACATTTCTTCGCCGAATGCACACTGTAACCATCATCTTATATATTTCATATATGCATTTGTTATGTAGACAGAACCGAGTAATTGTTAGGCTATGTCTTATATATATTTGCAATATATCATATATTACATAATAATCAAATGGCATTGATATTTTATAAGCATTCCCTATGTAAGGAGTGACTAATATCGCATTATTATTATTTCCTGCCTTTGAGTTATCAGCATGTGTGTTTTCATGTAGTCCCTCTGGTAGACCTATTAACCATAATACGTTCTTGATCGACCAGTAGTAAAAGGATTATTACAAAATAATGTAGTTAGGCAGGGTTTTTGCGCGATCAGTTAACCTCCATGAGTAGGCTATAAACTAGTTTACTCATCCACGGCCTTGACTATTGAACTATGTACACACTTTATAAAATGCAGTACATAGGCTAAGGAACCGTAGATGCGCAATCCTTCAATTTGTCAAACTCTGAATACTAACCTCCCGTAAGCGATATTTAACATTGACATTTTACATTTCCTCTATAATTTTATTTATTAGATATGACTATGTATAGCTATTACAATTACATAAAAAGGTATTGCGTGTTTTAAGCAGGGTTTGAAGCTAGGAGAACACTGTGTCGTCTGCAGTTGGTTGGTGATAGTATTATGCCGTGTGCTAATTATTACCAACGTCGATCGTCCCGATGCAAGTTGGTTGGTCGGATTAGTGCTCGTGTGATACCCGCTTTAGACTTATATTGCCAACGGTTGGATTCTTCCTATACTGTAGACATCTAGAGAATGTACTGTATATTCATAGTCTTGATGTATAAGATGAGCGGATGTAATATATTTGGATTGTGTAACTAGGCTTGATCCAACTTATTGGAATTTTCAGAGAGAGAGAGAGAGAGAGAGAGAGAACAAAAAAGAGAGATATTGATTGATTGATTGATTGATTGATTAAATGATTACGGATCCTTTTCGTTAAGAATACATTACGCCCGCATGAACTTTTATAATTTTCAGAACTATTTACCCACGCACATCTTAACGTATTTATAATAATATTACTGCTAGTAATAATAACAATAATCATTTCATTTTATTTATTTATTTTATTTTTTTTTGTGACGGCCTTTTGATTAATTTCTGGCTAACATAAGTTGTTGTATATTTATTAGGAATTAAGATAGTCGTCTTATAGCCAACTAGGTAACTAGTAACATTATTATTTTCCTTCAGGAATATCATCCATTTTATTTAATCTGGATTACTCTAGACAAAATAATGTATTCTTCTAAGGAAAGACTTTTGGCTGTGAACAGTTAATGTATCTTTAACAGAACCTAAACCAAATTCAATTTGTCCACAACTAGCTAAACCTCGCTTGGTCTAGTTTATTGTAACATACCATTTCCTTCACAAAAGTGTGAGCTAACAGATCGTCATTCTGCGAAAACACTTGTTGAGGAAATGACTGGCAAATCGGAACTGTTTGAACTACCACGCGAGGTAAACTTGAAGTAAATAAATTTGCAAAAATAAAAGATCAATTCTATATGAGCACGTTACAAGCGACTCTAATAAGGAGCTCTGAATGATTTTGCGACAATCCAACCCTTTCAGTGATATATGAGGCCTATTCAAATTATATTTTGGCATCCATTAGGAAAATGCATTCACTTAACCCTTTCACCCACAGGACACGATTTGCGCCCTTTCTGGGCTACTTAAAATACTTTGTGACCATCAGGGGCGTTTAGAAACCCTTAGTTTTGTTAATTCAACTTCTACAGTTGTCTTTGAGTGAGCTGTGGGCAAAAAACTAATTTTGGAGAGGTAGTTATGAGATTTAGAGATATCTAATTCTGAATGCTAAACGGCATCCCCCGTGTCCACAGAATAGCGAGAGGGTTAAGGAATGAACTTTGTAGACCAAAACGCCTGTCTATTAATATAAAATCTGTTTTGCCAGAAACTTCAAAATCGTATCGCACTACAATAACACTAACATTTTTAGTAAAGACAACATTCTCTTATGTTGTCTACACCCAAACATAGAAGGTTCTGATCACGGATTGATATTTTCTTCTTCTCTTTCTATTCCTAATAATCTAAGTGCAAGGTTGGAATTCCCGAGGTGAGCTTTTACTACTTCCTAATGGGAGCAAGCAAAACATATCTGCAAATGTTGGAAATTTTGGCGTACATTTTATCAGCAACGCGTTAGTGCAATACTCGGCAAAAGCCTGGGCAGAACTCTTGAGTAAAATTGATATATATAATATATATATATATATATATATGTACAGTATATATAAGTTTTAATTATTTGTTTATTATTTTATGATGAAGACAATATATACTGTAAGAGAGCCACATTGGAATTCAATACACAGCTAGATATAAGGTGAACACGTATGCCCACGAAATATACAGTATATGTGGCCGAGAATCATTTGAAATAAAATAAAATAAAGTAGGATATAGATTGATGACGAAATAACAAGGACAATAATCCTCATCTTCCGTTTTCCTTCACTTCTCTCTCTCTCTCTCTCTCTCTCTCTCTCTCTCTCTCTCTCTCTCTCTCTCTCTCTCTCTCTCTCTCTCTGTGCCATAGTGTATTTTCTTTAGTATTTTTTGTATTTGATTGAGTGTATTGTAAGCGCATTTGATTATTAGAAAAAGAGATAAACAT
This sequence comes from Paralithodes platypus, assembly GCA_032716605.1. Lineage (NCBI taxonomy): Eukaryota > Metazoa > Arthropoda > Malacostraca > Decapoda > Lithodidae > Paralithodes > Paralithodes platypus. The sequence goes on along the minus strand of CM064497.1, from coordinate 25,694,509 downwards.
TGAAAATACACAACTATTTATTGCTATATATTACAAAAGGAAAACCGGTGTCAACACACGTAATGAGACGGCTTAAACTTGGCTTCCAGAATAATATCCATAGATAGGCCATACGAATTGCATTTTTATTTGCCGGATTACTGGACATTTATTTGGATTATATTTGACTAATTACCAGATCAAGCTAAAATCCAATATTAATGTTTTTGCTTCACTCTAAAGATCTGGAATTTCAACAGTTATAGGCTACACATAAAGGAATACGCAATACAGAATATATTGCAATCGCGTTAGTATTAATTTCATATTCATTAGGGAATCCACTCCGAATCTCGAAAATATATTGCTCGAATATTGCAGAATAAGTTGAGAAATGTTAAGATGATGTTCGTGAATTATTGTAAGAGAATATGGCGATACGATAATCCTCTGGGCTTTGTGTTAAGGCAAATGATGATTGTACTTTATAATAGTCATAGTGGTGAAGTAATAGTGATGTGACCGCTCTGTATATATTGATGAAAACATTTGATATGAGGGTGCATTTATTGTAAAGCAACTCTATCCTGGTCCCTGATGTGTTAAACCTATATTATACAGTATGTATGAAGCTAGATTGCCGGTTATCTATTATCAGTATATTTTCCAATAGCAATTAATTGATTCAAAAATGCTTCCTAATAAAGTAATGCCATTCAAAATGACGACATAAGCTCTCCTTAAGGTGGAATAGCGTAACATAAATGTGTAATTTATGTATTTCATCTTCCTGTGTTTATTCACTAACTCAGGTTTGTTCTCTCTCTCTCTCTCTCTCTCTCTCTCTCTCTCTCTCTCTCTCTCTCTCTCTCTCTCTCTCTCTCTCTCTCTCTCTCTCTCTCCTTACCCTAGAGGTCAGCACAATACCTCCAAGTCAGCAAGGGGAATGGGTCAGACTTTGTTTATCTTAACCGTTTTCGCTCTACCTAGCTCTCACTCCCTGCATACTTGCTTCTTTATCATTCTGGCTCATGTTTACAAATATATACAATTTAGCAATTACAAAATCGCAGTTCAAACCAAAACAAATCTTTATTTGGGACGCTTAACGCCTTGAAGATTATGACGCGTATTTACATTATATTTTGGCTATCATTGAGCGAATGTATTCAGTCTGGGAAAGCTCTCTAGTAGTCAAAGACTTAAAACCCTCTAACCCCTCTGGCTCCCTCAATTTTTTCCTAAACTGGATAAAATAGTCTAATGATAGTCAGAATAAACTGTAATAATGTGTTATAATCTTCAATGGGTTGATAAACATAATATATTTCATAGCCTCATTTAAACAACTTTCCATTCGTAAGCAAACATAATATATTTTAGCATACATTTATGTAGACTTATTTACTTTTTGCTTTGGTTGCTGATATGCGTGTTGCTTCTCACTGGTTCCCACTTTTTACTAGTGAAATTTCGCCCCTTTAGCGTGCCAATGATAAAGCTTTTCGCCGATTTAGGAGTATATTTTCCTGTGAGAGTGATAGCCAACTATCACTTGTAAGGTATTGGCAATCGAACGGTAAATTTCTCAATAATAAAATATACAAGTTTTGTCTGAAAAGAAGTCCGGTTGTTTTTAAAGCTTGAAGCAGGTCTGGGGAAGCTGGGAAAACTATGAAAACCATAATTTAATTTTTAATTTGTTTCAGATAGTATATTATGAGAGTTTCAGAAAATGAATATACTATTTTTTAAATTTGTTACCTATAATAATTTAACTTTTATCTAGTTGCCTATATGTATGCCAAATAGATTCAAACGGGTATGGCTAAATATACAATTGACAAATTTAAGTCAACATAATGAAATCATACCTAATCCTAAACTAACTTACCAATAGCGGTCGGGTTAGTGCTCGTAGAATACTGTCTGAACGGCTCTAACGGTTGAATTGCCAGATCACCAGTTGAATATTATTGTTGTTCTTAACTTGTCGTGGATCACTTCAATTGTTTCTCTGTGTTAAGTTATAATATCCTTAGTTTTATTTCCTAATGCCTCTATTTCCCTCTAATTAATCTTCGAAAATTGTCAGTCAATTTAGTGGAACACAAGCGAACACTCTGCAAAGAACACACCTCCGTCATTCTTAGCAATATTTTTGACCTACTAATTCTGATTGTATCTTCACCAACATAATTATAAGCGGATCATAAGTTATTTAGGAACATGCCCCAGAATTTCCATCACGATTCTCCAATTATTTCTGTAATCAGCGGGAACAGTGACGGATCAACACAATGCATACCGGTACATGCAAAATTGTTTATAGAAGGAAATTCATATTGTTGTTTTCCTTATTATACATTCGGCCTTACTATTAACACAATGGAATCAGTTTGCTTAATTGACTGATCTGTGGTATTAAATAGGTTCATCTAAGTTGTTCCTACTGTGTTGTACTATGCTATTACAGTATGAGGTTAATAATTACGTATACATTTATATATATTTTTTAAACGCGTTATTCAAATTTATCTAGCCGAGACAGTTATTGATCATTTGATAACACGCTCTAATTAATCTGACTGACTTGTCCAAAACTTAAGGCATTCTCAATATAGAAAGCAAATTAATGTAATATTCTATTTCTGACAATCTACACTTAACAACAGCATCTATTTTATTTTGATCATTTGCTCAAGTGCAGCAGAATTGCTACACCTGTGTGTGAATACACACACACACACACACTCACATATACTGTATATATACTATATATATATATATATATATATATATATATATATATATATATATATATATACAGGGTGATTCAGTAACCCTTTTCATAATTTTAATGGCAAATTCGGGAGACAAAAATAAGACTAATTTACTCTATGACCCTTAGGGTGAGTCTTTGATATGATGGAGATATTACACCTTCAAAGTTATCAGATAATTAGAAAAGAAAAAAATCTAAGGAGTGAGAATGAAAATGTCGTTGCTAACTGGCAGGGTAGCGTAACCAAGACTTGGTATCAAAATGGCTGCATACGGTAGCTGGATGCAGTTCGTTTCGCAATTTACAAAGGTACATTACTACTGTATTTGTAGTATCATCATTATTATTAATAATCATTGTATTAGTAGTAGTAGTAGCAAGGGGAGAAGCAGGCGGCGGAGGATAAGTAAGAGGAAGAGGAGGAGGAGTAAGTGGTGGAAGAGGGGTAACTCCCTTCTAATCCACCTATCCGTCCTCCTCCACTTACCCTTCTTCCTCCACTTATCCATTCTCCACTTATCCCTCCTCCTTCACTTATCCCTCCTCCGCCCGCTTCTCCCCTTACAACAACAACAACAACAACTACTACTATTGCTACTGCTACTGCTACTACTATTATGAATAATGTACGTATAATAATGATGATGATGATAGTACAAAATTTTAATAGTAATGTACCTTTGTAAATTGGGAAACTAACTGCATCCAGCTACCGTATGCAGCCATTTTGATACCAAGTCTTTGTTATGGTACCCTGCCAGTTAGCAACGACATTTTCATTCTCACTCCTTAGATTTTTTTCTTTTCTATCTATCGATAACTTTAAAGGTGTAATATCTCCATCATATTAAAGACTCACCCTAAGGGTCATAGAGTAAATTAGTCTTATTTGTGTCTCCCGAATTTGCCATTAAATATATGAAAAGGGTTACTGAATCACCCTGTATATGTGTGTGTGTGTATTAACACACAGGTTTAGCAATTCTGCTGCACTTGAGCAAATGATAAACATAAAGTATTGATGCTGTATATACTGTGTGTGTGTGTGTATATATATATATATATATATATATATATATATATATATATATATATATATACATACAGTATATATACCGGTATCAATAATGTATGCATATACAGTATATTTTACATTTATATACACATATACTATGGTGGATATACGATAACTGGAGCTTTCATGATCTGGCTGGTTGGAGGAACGAAAGATGTGAGGCATAAATCAACAAATGGCTGCTATCAGTTACCAGAGAGAACAACACCTGTGACCTTGAGACCCAGGGCCAGGTCAATATTCTTGGATATTCAAGTTGTACGATGTTGAGTTGCTTGCTAGTATGCTACTGGATGTTGTGCTTCAGGATGTCGTATTGTTAAATTTCTTGTAACTGGATATTGAGTATTGAACGATGTTATTAAATATTATATGCATAGGTACTTGCGTTGTACAATTGTGTGTTATAGGAAGCTGTATTGCTAAATATTAACCAATTGAAGTGCCAATTTTATTCTCGTTAATATGCACTTGGCAGGTGGAGTAAAAAAGTCTGTTTTGTTTGTAAACTGTAGATGTTCACATAAACATAGACAAAAATAAATAATAAAATAATATGCAATACTGTATATACAGTATATATATATATGTATGGTTGTATGTATGTATGTGTATGTATGTATATATATGAATGTATATATATGTATGTATGTATGTATATATATGTATGTATGTAATGATCGGTTACTAAGAACTGTGATATCAGGTGGCACCCTGTAGAAATTGTTGTGAGATGGTAGTGATGGCCGGTGGGAAAAACCCAGAGGTCACTCCGGGGATTAGGTGATTAGCAACAACAGTCAGGTGAGTTATCTGCTCAACAGGTGGCGTTGTGTGTGTGTAAGTGTGAGAGTCCGAGTGTAGTGGGTGAGACAGTGAAGCATGGGAACGAGATGGCTTCAGGGATGGGGTCGTTTCGGGCCATGAGTGAGCACCGTGCCTCATGTGAAGGCAAGATGGCAGGTGCTCGTTGTGCTCTAAGTGCTTCACATGTCTCACTCCCTAGACTGGAACAAGACCTCACGGGCTTCACTGTTCATTGTAAAGCGGTGAATGTTAAGGCTCTCAGCCTATGCCCGAGAGGAAGTAAGTTGGAATATAGAAAAAAAAAAAAAAAACAAAAAAAAAAAGTAGCCTCCGGGCCCGTGTGCATTCAGGTATGCAGGCAGGTGGCGGTTTTGTTTCTTGTCCTGGGTGATATCCGGTCGAGTCCACTGGTTCAGGTCGGGGGAAGATCAGTTGGGCAAACATCAAGCGGTGACCCAGCCCTCTATGGGGAAAAAATGGCCAACACTAGGTGTTGATGGGGAGAGTTTTGGAACAGCAAGTGGGTTCTAGAGCCTGTAGGTGTAAGAAGGTTATTTTGCAGCGTCAAGGGGCGAGCTGTCATCCTAGGGCATAAATGTTGAGCTGTCTGATCTTCTCCTCCGGGTGGCGGCATGCTACTTCAACTCCTTGGCCTGGTTCATCCCAGGGCAGCCGTGCTGCCACCCTTACAGTGTGTGGGGGAGCTCCTCCCTCCACTCCCGAGAAAACTGCTCAAAATAGTCGTTCTTGGGATAGAGAACATTCTTGACATGTAGTTTTTTATACGGCTCCTCGCCAGCTTTGGTCGGAGTCTTTGGTGGCGGATCAAGTATTTTTTTGTCCAAAGTCTCTTTTGTGTCTTTTTCCCCTCTAGCTGGTCTGTAGCAGATTTCTCTGAATGTGACTTAAAGATCCTTAATACCTTGGTGAACAGGGGAAGGCTGTGAGGGTTGCAGAAGTCGAAAGTCGCTGACTGTGCTGGAGAGGGGAGGGGAAAGTCTGATGCTTGTAGTGAGTCCGGGAATTGTCGTCGTGGTGCTGCTCCAGGGGATTTATATGGTATCTCATCTGGCTCTGGTTGTTGGTCCCTTGGTTCTGGCTAAACCAATTACAGGTCTGGGGATATTCAGGTTTTGCTCCTCTGATCTAGAAGCAGTGGGGAAGCTCAGATGATGTTCATTCCCCGAGTTAAGTAGACTCCTCTGCCTGGCTTGGTGGCGACCAGGGTCTTCTTTGGCTAGCGGCTGGAGTTGCAGAGGCATCAGAGGGGTGTGTACGACGTCGTTGCGGCTCTGGTCCGGCTCCTGGAGGTCCACCTCCCTTACATTAGTGGAATCTTGAACCTTGGGGAATTATTATTTGGCTCCATTTTGAGGGCCTGGGGGTGGAGGAGGTGGTCTGGCTCTCATCTGTTGGTCCCTCATGGATGTAGTGTTGCTATGTGTAAAAAGTATTTGATGTTGTGGTTTTGGATGTTGTACAGTGGTGGGATATTGAATGTCATAATGTTGTGCTGTAGGAGGATGAGTGTTGGTCGTTGGTCTGATGCTTAACATTATTGGATGTACAGTCAAGAGTATAAATGGCAACGCACCTATTTCAATCAGTATCAAACACAAATGCAACTATAATAAGCTTTATTATAGACCAGATGCTTCAAAACTTTACTTTAAAGGTTTAAATTAATGTAACTTTATATATGCTCACTGTTCAATGTTAAATATATCTATCAGGTACGTTGTAGATTGTTCAGTTACAGGCATAGCAACATGTTTGATGCTGAGTGTTATAAACTTTTACATTTTGCTGTAATGTGTTGTTAAGGAAGACGTTGTTAAAATTAGATGTAAACAATTTACGATTAAAAACTGGTAAATATATGTTAGCATATGAATGCTATTTGAACATCATAAATAACATAATCATATCAATGGATATTGCTAGATCTAAAGCACAGGATAAAATTGAAAGGTCCAATATTTCTGTTAAACTAAGAAATATAATTTAGTAATATATTTTATACAATATCAAATTTGCTGTTTGAGGGCAGAGGTTAAATGTGAAGCAAATGCATCGCTGCATATGGCCTGGTGGAAAATGATAACGGTGAATATAAGACCGGTATCAAACAAACTATTTTACCTGCAACTTACTTTTGACACTTCTGAGCTTGCAGTTTTTAAATTTAAGTCAAATACAAGATTCCCTGCATGTATGTAATCCACCGTGCATTTAATTTCAATTCCAGTGCAGAATATCCTAGATACGTTGCAGAAAAAAATTGACTATCGAAAGTTGACGATAAAAGCTTTCATGTCATACCTCCTTTACTGGCCAGTGAGGGTGGTTGTTGCAGAAATGTCACAGAATTTCATAACGCAGAATGTTGATTGCTGCTTAATACTGTTGTCAAATACAGCTGTCGGTGCTGGAAATTGAAAGAAAATGTCGCAAACGGTTTTGTTTGATTGCGTTTAGAGAGATCATTGCTCTATGTGAACCGGGAGCGTGAGTGTTGGTATGCATGCTATCGGGAGAATAATAATTTAACATTTTATTTTGTCATTAAGCAATATGACTATAATATTTTACTTCTGCTAATAGCTTGGGAAAAAGCTTTCGCATTTGCATATATATATATATATATATATATATATATATATATATATATATATATATATATATATACACTGTATAATCTGATCACTATATTCATTCAACTACAGAACGTTGCACTAGGGAAATTTAATATAAGTAATTACTAATAACAATAGTTTAAAAAAGTTAATGGAAAGCTAAGTCGGTTAATATGGATGATGTTTTCTTATATAGTTAAGAGCTGGCACCTGGGATTGGTGACGAGCATGAAGAATTTAGGTAATTAAAGTAAAATTTCCCCGACATATAGCGAAAAGCAATACCCTGTATCAACAGTAATCTCTAAATAATATAAACAACGGGACCGCTTGTTGTTGTTGTTTTCATTTGTAGATTAGAGAGGACATTTTGAAAAATAAATAATTTTTGTATCTTTACGATTCCTATAATTACTTTAATGCTATTTTTTTGTATGCGAATTGAATCAAACTCGGCAATCCCTGACCACAAAAAGTTACCAAGTCTCCCACGCCAGTCTCTGTATGACCGAATTGTCATTGTAAAAAGGTAGTGGGACGTTTCTAAACTGTTGTTCTACATAATATATTAACCCTCTCTGTACCGGCGACATCATCTTCTTTATATTTCAGCTACATTTGGACGATTTTATGAAACTTAGGAAGGATAAATGGTTGCTAAAAGGATTAATTGAGATAGTTTGTCGCTTTTTTCATGAGTAGACGTCCTTCCTAAGCTGAAGAAAATCGTCTAAACGTAACCAGAATATAATAAAAAGTACATCACCGGCACAAAAGGGGTCAATGGCAGATATATAGAGAGAAGGAATGGTAGGTGGGGTGGGGAGAGAGTATGTTTTATATTATCGTGTTTTTATTTAACTATTTATGTTTTACTCAATAGTGTAAACTTACGTAGTAAGTACGAGCTCCCTCGCAGGAATCACAGGATCTATGTAGTCTGTGTATTTATGTAACACTGAGTAACTCTCTCTGGAGATCAATTTACTGCACAATGTGCCTGCACCGAAAAAGTAATGGTCGAAAATTGTTATCCTTTCGGATTTCTCTTCACAGCTCACCTCCCCCATTATCTGCTACCACTTTAATACCCCCCCCCCCACCTCTCTCTCTCTCTCTCTCTCTCTCTCTCTCTCTCTCTCTCTCTCTCTCTCTCTCTCTCTCTCTCTCTCTCTCTCTCTCTCTCTCTCTCTCTCTCTCTCTCTCTCTCTCTCTCTCTCTCTCTCAGGTTCACGAGAGATAATGCTGTGGTTATTAGAAAGAGACAGATTTTACACAGATGCTGAAAGTAGGCAGAACCAAAGGAGCCTTGACTGGTTGCAGGACAGTTAAATTTCTAAAGATAGCACAGCGAAATTATGAACTCAGGGTTACATCTCTTTCCAAAGAGTAGTCGTGCAAATAATATGAAATCATTCAAGAGTAGTATTGGACCACTGAAGGAAGCAGCAGGTAGTTGTTGCGTTTAAAAATGGCTAAATATCTAAATAAATATTTTTGCTCCAGTATTTTCAAGATAAGATACCTGTGCCATTCCAAGTTCAGGATTAGTACATGTGGGTGAGCTTTTCAACATAATTAGATGTAACTCAGAGTAGAGGGTCGAACGTAGTGACAAGCTAAAAAGGGTACAAGTCATTGGACCCAGATAGCTTTCTTCCCAGAGTCGTGGGTTAAGGGGGGATGGGCCGGTTTTCTGGACCACTTTCTCCCTCATGTTTAGCCCTATTAGTTTTCAGATGTTAAGATGTTAGTTAGTCGATTTGAAGATCTTTCGTCACATTTCTTCGTCAATATTTAGACCTTTCGTGCTATTTAGGGGTCTATTTTTCCCTGGTGAACGATAGTGAGCCTATAATGTTGGAAGAACCGGCCTTCGGCCAGGACATTTTTCTGCCGAAAAATGTACAAATTACTCTAGAAGGGGAATCTAATGGATGTCTTTTGTTAATTTGATTGAGGTCTAGGGAGGCAACTAGAAAAATGATCAAAACATGCAAAAATCGCCCAAAAAGTGAACCATGCAATCAAGTGGCACCCCATTTATTGGAAGTCTTCAGTACATTGTTTGAAAATGGAGGGATGCCCAAAGACTGGAAGCTGACCGATGTGACTCCAATCTTTAAGGGAGCCCACCTCGCTTTTGTTTTATCCTTCTCTCCCTCTCTTTGGCTTGTATACATTCGACCCCATTCAGCTTACTGTCAGGTGTCAATACTTTCCTGGCGAGCGGTAGCGAGCCAGCATATATATATTTTTGTTTTGACAGCAAGCTAAATTTGTGCATTTTTCGATAGAAACATTTCTCCGGCGAAGCCGGATTTCTCCATATAATGCTGGCTCTCTATCGCTCGCCAGGAAGAAATAGACACCTTGATGGGGATAAACTTCTTAAAACAGTTGGCTGAATGGGGCCGAATGGATACAAGCCAGGGAAAGAGAGAGAAGGAGAGAAAGATAAGAAAAAGCTGGTGGCCCCCCTTAGGAAAGCAGATTTTGAGTGCCTTAACATCTCGGACAATTAGCTTCACATCTATCATAGTCAAAATGTTGGGAGGGATGCTAGTAGATAAGATAGTTGATAGCCTAGAAATCCACAACTTCATTACAGATTCTCAATATGGTTTCAGACGATATCAATTTGTTGGAATATGTCTGAAATGTTGAGTGGTACGATAAAAGTAGAGCAAAATACATCCTATACCTAGATTTAAAAAAAAAATCTTGGCAAATGGCCTCATTTTAGGCTGATATCAAAAGTGAGTGCACTAGGTATCAGTAGAGAGGTCAGTAAATGGATTGAAAATACTTTATTTTTGTTATGTGTAGGAAGGAGACATAAGGCAAAGCTGCCTGTAACAAGTGTCTCTCCAAAATGTTGAAAGAGTGACAGAGACAGTACATTATAGGTAATGCATATGTTTTTGAAAATGTCTGGTGTGCTTGTTAACTTATGTTAAGCGTAGTGAAATTAATAGGATATGGTGTGTGTGAGTTAGCTGGATTACTCTGTGTAGGTGAGGCATAACTAGAAACAGTGGGGGGAAGGCAGACAAATGAAACCGGAGTTACAGCAACTCTGTATCATATCCTATGTGGCTTCCCCTGAATACTGACCTGCTCCAATGGTGCCTACAATCTCCCCAAGAGGTACACAACAATGAGTGGTAATCAATGGTGTTTCTTGAGCATAGACTCCATTGCTGCATAATATATGGCCATGTTATTGATACCCCAAAGTCAGACTACTCATGTTTGGGAGATTCTGGAAGTGGCTGACCTTGAACAGGATTTGGTTGCTCTGATCAGGCAATTTAAATATAGACAAAATAGTGACATTATCTTCATACTCTACAGTGCTCTGATAAGGCTTCTCTTATAATATGCTGTCCAGTTCTTGTCTCCAGCACTAAGGAAAGATATAGAAAAACTCCACGGTAGGCCAACAAAGCTTATTCCAACGATTACACGGCTAAGTTATGAGGAACGGTTAAGAACTCTTGATCTATTTTCGTTTAAAATGCGCAAGCTAAGAGTTTTAAAATACTTAATGGGGTTGTCAATGTGAATTATAGCAAAAAAATTAACCTAAATAGGATTACAATACGTAGCCATGGTTCGAAATTGAAATAAAAAGGTTCAACACTAGTATTAATAGAAACTTTTTTCGCATACGAAATTTGTTCTATCCGCAACAAAATTACCTCAAGATTTATATATAGTTCTTCAGTAGATCGGTTGAAGAAGAAAGTAGGTATAGTATTCAGCCCGCTCTGCAATGAATATTGTGCACCACACTATATTTTTCCAGTTTTGAGTATCTCTCCATCTATCTATCTATTGCCTGACGCCGTGATCCCCGAAGGGGTGGCCACGAACGAACCGCCCCCATGCACCTCTGTCCCCAGTCAGTCGACGCCCCTCCTCCCAACCAGCACCGCCTTCATTCATATACTTCCTCACTCCATCCTTCCACCTCTCCCTCGGTGCACCTCTCCCTCTCTGTCCTTCCACCTCGCTCTCGTACACCCTCTTAGTCAATCTTTCGCTTTCCATACGTTCCATATGGCCGAACCATCTCAAGTTGTTCCTTTTCACACTTTCCAGCACATCTACCTCCACACCACACCTCCTTCTTACCTCCCCATAATGGACCGAAAGGTCTTTGAAATGGTGACTATTCCTTGTAACTACGTGTAACCAACTCTAACTTTAACCCACCCTCACACTCTCTCTCTTTCTCCACGTCCACCCACGTAATCTGCCGCGTATCACAGCTTCTCACGAGCGTTTTGTTCTTAAAAGGGGAAGTTTTTTCTTGGCCTCCTTTATTCTTTTTATCTGCATGATCTGCATTCTATTCCCTCTCACTGCATTATATCTTTGTGTATTTTAGCACGAGTTAATTCCGTCAATATATTTCCTCGTATTAAAACATATGCTTGCTTCAGAAATATTATTTAAATCTTCGACTATCTAAGGGACAGAGAGGTTTAATTGACAATTGTCTGCTTCTCCCTTGATGTTCCTCAAACCCAAAGATGATATATAATTTGTCTCTCAAGTTATTCGCCGAAGTTTACGTGACCGGTATTTTTTATTTGTATTTTTTTAATATTTGGTAATAATTTTATCATTTATTATTCCATATTTCATCATACTTGTTTCCATCATGACCAGACCTACACTGCCACTAATTTAGTCTTTTAGTGAAGAAGAACATATATTTATTATGATCCACAGGAAACCTAACAAATTTATTTTGTTCATGCCTATGGTAATATTGTGGATCATAATGCCTAATGATATCGTATGCAGCTGCACGGCCAAAACGTCAACAAATCCATACTCCAATGTACCCCGCATGGAATATGTAACCGACTTAATGTGTGTACTCGCATGATATGCTTATATACTGTATATACAGTATACTGTATATATACAGTATTATATATGTAATATATATATAATTAATTTATGTTTAATTATTTGTGTGTTTGTGTTCAGGGTTTGCTATATCGTTTCTGGAAATTACTTAGTTCGATGAGGGTACCAATTCCCTAATAATTATGATCTAAGCCCGTCTGTGTGACTGCCGCGGAAATTCGTAAATGTTCACTAAGGCGCGGGTGGGGCGGGGGGTTTATTAAATGTTGTTTAAAATGTCATCGCGTGAGTGCAAATATAAGTTATTGTAGTGAATGTGTATATTATGTTTTCGGCATATATTGTATGTTTGTATGCATATACTAATATTAATTACCATAAGTACTGTCGAATGCCACGTAATCCATTCTTGAATATAAAATTTATCCACACAATATAATTGATTGATTGGCGTTGCTTTTGTTTATATAATTTGTAAATATCGTTATACAGATAATTGCGGTTATATGTAAGGATATTTGGATGTGGTTGAAAACAAAATGTTCGAATTAAAGTGAATTAAGTAACGTTGATGATGAGTAAAATGTAAACATGACTTTGATGCAGCTAACACTGTGTTAAAAGTTTACATGGAATTGTTGAAGTAAAAGGTTACAATGTACAGAATACTGTCACGAGAGAAAAGGGAATGGTGAATAGGAATATTACTCGATAGTGAAATGAAATTGAGTTGGGAGGAACATTTTGTAGAGTCAATTATTTTAGCTTGGATTGGACACGAGTAAATTAACAATATCACCGTTGATTTAGATGGCTGTGAGGACCTTCCACTTTCTCCTATTTCAGTAAAACTAATGCACGAAGAGAAATTGAAGAATAAATTGCTCGTTCATTTGCGTGTCAGTATATTATTATTTCATGAATGTGAAGATATAGCGGGTAATTTCGAAGTGGAAAAAGCGTTACTATTTACAACACTAAATGATAGTACATACTATTGTATATTTAGTTCTTTTAAATACATTTATTTTATATATTTTTTTTTTTTTTTTTTTTTTTTTTTTAACAGAGACAATGAACGGAGGAAGGGAAAACTCAGATAAAACAAAAAGGTCCATTTGCCTAAAGGCATCCTCCATTCATAAAATGTTTGTAACAACTGGATTTAAACTGTTGTAGATTGTAAGTTTGTGGAAAGCAACTCGAGGGAAGTGAATTCCAAAGAGTATTAGTTCTAGGGACAAATGAATTTTGATAAGCAGAAGTTCTGCATTGTGGAGGAGAAAGTGTAAATTCATGGACGCTCTCAGCTGCCCTAGTTCTACGGGGAAAGATGTGGAGAGGCGGCACAATTGAAGCAAGTTCTTCGGAACAATTGCTGTGAAAATATCTGTAGAATAATGCAAGGGATGCAACGTTTCTTCGTATGGATAATGTAGGAAGGTGCTGTGTGATTGCAGGGTTATTGATTAATCTAATAGCTTTATTTTGAATTTTGTCCAACTGCCTCAATGCAACCACTTCACTTCCACTCCACAGAGGTGAACAGTAATCCATCTGAGAACGCACATGACTTTTATATATTACGGCCAACTGCTCGTCTGCTCGTCAGTGAAGAATTCTCGAACTCGGTACAGGAGTCCCAGTTTTTTAGAGGCATTCTTAGCAATGCTTCTAACATAATGGTCCAGCTCAAGTTAGTAGTTAATGTTGCACCGAGAATGTCAATACTATGGGAAGTGGGAATATTTACATCATTAACAAATATATGAGAGTCGGTGAGATTCTGTCGGTTAGAAAATTTAATGTACTTGGTTTTCTGTGCATTAAAGGAAACTAGATTCTTTTGTACCCATTCATTAATTCTAGAAAGGTCCTGGTTGAGATAAATTGCAGTGTTTATTTTTGAATTTATAAGATCGGGTTGGGTGAAAGAATTGGTAAATGTGAAGGAACTAGAGTGTTGAGTCATCTGCGTAGGAATGTATTGGATTATGAGTGGTAGATATGAGATCGTTGATATGAATGAGGAACAGAGTTGGGGCCACAACTGATCCCTGGGGAACACCAGCATTTATTGAGTGAAATTGAGAATAAAGGCCACCTACCATTACACACATTTTTATGTTATGAAGATAAGAAGCAATTAATGGAACTAATGATGCAAGGCCGTAGTGTGACATCTTCGACAATAAGGATTGATGCCAGACTCTATCAAATCTATCTATCTATTGCCAGATGCCTTACTCCCCTTAATGGGGGTGGCCATACACAAAATACTCTATCAAATGCCTTTGATATATCCAGTGCTATTGTATGTGTTTCACCATGTTGGTCTGTAGCTTGGTTGATTTGATGCGTAAGAAGGCAAAGAATGTCTGCAGTTGATCGACATCGTCTAAAACCATATTGCCTATCACTGATTAATTTATTATTCTCAATATGCTTAATTATGTCATTATTTAATATAATTTCAAAGACTTTACCAAGAGTGGAAGTTATAGCTATTGGTCTGTAGTTTCATGGATCTGAAGAGGCACCTTTTTTAGGAACTGGATGGGCGTTTACTTCTTTCCAGGATACTGGGAAGCATGAGGTATGAGTACACAGACGGAAAATGTTTGCCAATACAGGAGCGAGCACCAAGGAGCAATTCTTAAGTACTATTGGAGGAATTTCATCAGGACCAGGAGCTTTATCTACTGAGAGATTCTGCAAAATAGTTTTGACATGTCTGATGTGGATCTTAAGTGAGGGAATTTCAGGCGAATTAAAATTAAGTACAGGGACATCTTGATTTATTTCATCTAAGGTTGAGTTGGTGGAAAAAATATCCGCAAAAAGGTTAGCTTTACCTCGTGGATCACTTACAAGATTGCCAGTCGGAGATTTTAATGGTGGAATGGATGAAGCAGTAGTGAAGTTGGATTTGAATGAGTTAAGAGTAGACCAAAATATTGTGTTATCATTTGGATTATTTAGAAGTTTATTTGCCTGCTTGTGAAGAAAGTTTGCTTTAGTTATATTTAATACAGTTTTGGCATGATTTCTGAAGTTTCTAAAGTAATTAAAGGCTTCATGTGTGTTTGATCTTGTGTATGCATTGTAGGCTATTGCTTTTTGTTCAGTTACTCTAGCACAATTATGGTCGAACCATTTAGGTGAATTAGATCTTTTACTGTACTTTTGATGAGGAATAAAAGTTTCCATTCCAATTTTTATAAAATCTTGTATGTGGCTCAAGGTGGAGTGTGCATCATTAGAAAAGAAAGAGGTCCAGGGAATATCAATAAAGAAATCTTGAAGACCCTCCCAGTCTGCCCTATCGTAATGCCATTTAGTCACCAAAACAGGTTCAGAGTGGGAAGGTGTGGTAGGTGATAGCCAGGTGGCCTGTATCAGACTGTGATCAGAAGATCCAAGCGGGGACCTCACTGTAACATCATAATTTTCTGAATTGGTTGTTAAAAATAAGTCTAGTAGGTGGGAATTATGATCAGGATTATCTGGTACACGGGTGGGTTGGTTGACTAGTTGAGTGAGATTAAATGAGTCTGCAAATAGCTCACATTCAAGACTAGCATCATCAGTCCTGGCTGAATGAGTGAGCCATTCAACATTATGGACATTAAAATCACCCAACACAGTGATTTCAGAAGAAGCATTTAAGTTGAGGACACTGAGTTGTGAGGACAGAGAATCAAAAAGACTTTGCTCTGGAGGAGTATTTGAAATAAAACTGTTCGTTCCCAGTTGTTGCAGTAGTCAAGCCATATCAATTATGTGTATTCTTTTCCAAGCAGGCTTACACTAAATATATCTCCAATTAAAAATAAATTGCATATAATATGTTACAAACCCAATAATACTCCCTACCATCAGCCCTTCGTATTTGTGCCATATTATTCCCCACCCACCTGACACTTTTATTTCCATATATTTACGCTGTCGAACAGAATACATTATGTTATATTTATGTTGACTCTTATTATTATTATTATTACTATTATTATTATTATTATTATTATTATATGAGATGCCGAAGTCTCCAACCAGGGTGCAGAAAAACCAGCAAGATGAATCCACACAAAACACCCGGAGGCACTGGAGAGAGTTTATTGATATGGTTTATTCAGTGTTGAATCACGATTCATCTTTTGCATCACAAAGGTCTTTCTTTAGTGATAATTTTATCTTATAGAATTGTGGGTTTTGCTCTATTTCTGGATCTATAATACATTGCATGTAGAGGCGATTATTTAAGGGGAGGTTTTTCGTGTGTTTCCGAGACTTCCATCAAGCTTGAAATTACATCCCCTTGACTGTATCTTGACTTTCAAGATAAATTTGTACATTTTTCGGCAGAAAAATTTCCCGGCCGACGGCCGGTTCCTCTTAAACTACAGGCTCGCTTGCGCTCGCCAGGAAAAAATCGACCCCTAAATGGCACGAATGGTCTTAAAAGTGACATAAATGGGGTGAAAGTTGTTAACATCGCCAAACTAATGGGGCGAACGTCTTAAAATCTCAAAAGCAATGGGGCTAAACATGAGGGACAAAGGGTTAAAGAAAAAAAATCCTCAAGTGGAAATCTCGCCTTAAACCAGAGCGATAACATAGGTGTATCGTCTCATGGTAGTGTTAAGGGGGTAGTACTCGTTTTTGATGGACCAACTTCTCCCTCATGTTTAGCATATTAGTTTTGATGTTTTAAGACGTTCCTTCAGTTAGTTTGGTGATTTCGAGACCTTTCGCCACATGTTTGTGTCAATATTAAGGCCTTTCGTGCCTTTTAGGTGTCAAATTTTTCCTGGCGAGCGAAAGCGAACCTCTAATATTAGAAGGAACCTGCCTTCAGCCGAGACATTTGTCTACCAAAAATGTACACATTTATCTTGAAAGGGGGTCTAGGGGGTGTTTTTCTAAGCTTGATGGAGGCCTAGTGAGGAAACAAAACAATATATATATATATATATATATATATATATATATATATATATATATATATATATATATATATATATATATATATATATATATATATATATATATATACTGTAGACCAAAACACAAGTACTACCCCCTTAATAGTTCCTGGGAGTGAACATCAGTGGTACATACTTACTCCAAAACTTAAAGCGAGCGTGAGTCGAGTTAATCCAAACAAAATTGAGTATCCATAGTCATAGTTTAGTTAACAAAGGTGTAATTGTCCTGCGAAGAAGGAATATGCACAAATTTGGCATGCTGTATCCAAAAGATACTCGCACTGTTGTATATCCAAGATTGTTCATATTTACGACAAATAAAAACAATGGCATGGAATGTTATTGTATATTTGTTTTGTGCAATTATTTGTTTATAGACTGATAGTGGTGTACAACAATGCTATAATGAACACACGCATAATGGATATACATGATTACTGAGCATTCTTTTTGTACATTTGCATATGGCCACAATATAGTAAGCTTTCCGTCTGTGCATCTTACTGTATGTAATTATATTCTGCTAATCACAAGGCCTTTTCTTGAAGAAACTTGCAATTTTCTCTCTCTCTCTCTCTCTCTCTCTCTCTCTCTCTCTCTCTCTCTCTCTCTTTTATTTCACATGCTTAATTTGCGAGTCTTTCAATTTCTTCTCATCACCGTCCTTTTTCTTCATAAGAAAGATTGGCGGGGTAACAAATAATAACGGCCAACTATTTTATACACACAAATCTTCTGTTAGCTTATGTGTTAGAATATAAAAGTAAATTGCTCACCCACTTCAACCCATCTTCAGTCTGGTTGTCCCACGCCAATGTAATCAATTACAGAAAAACTACATCAACTTTTGTGGACATCCACAAATTTTAAGATATAGTCCCTGTTTCTCTCTTATTGTTTACCAATCTTCATTCGCTTTGCTTGCAGAAAACATTCGTAAACAGAGTCCTTGATAATAATCCATCCATGGAAATCTAACTAGACTAGATCAGATTAAATTAAATACCATAGATCGGTGTTTTATATCTATAATTTACTCGGTTTACAAATATATCCAAAATATATATATTTCTCGGTTTAAAACTATGCCATTGTATGTAATTGACGTTAGGATATTGAGTTCTGCAGGATCTTAATCTTTGGAACGGTCGGATTGATTCGACTGTCTTCCCTCTCCTCCCCTACCTCGTCTTAATGCATTCACCATTATCTCGGATGCCGTTGTCATTAATGAGATGAATTCACCTGAATATATGAATTTTGAAAGGTAGATAAAATATAATTATATGACTATTTGCTTTATCAATCCCATCATCAACGGTGGTGCTTCATACATATACACCCAGGTCTATTAGTGAACAAAACTGACCAACACCGGGATAGCTAAGCCAATAATACACAGTTACTATAAAATGGTTGCATAAAAAGGGTTCGTTGTGAAAATGATGGTGCTCTTCTAGTACTGATCGCAGGGACAGTAACCTGGAGATCTTAGCAAGAAGTCTAACATTTAGTTTTAGAAATATTCACACAGTAATGGAGGTGATACTAAAGCGCGTGGTTTGGAGAAATACGAGAGCCTTTGGGGGGGAGAAAAAGGCAAGCGTAGTAAATAGAATCATTATATCCGGTACTGCAATAAGTGAAGAAACTTGTAAACTGTATTCCTAATTACTGTCCCAAGGAAGTGAGTGGGAATGTAAAGTAAAGGGTTAGTGATAGTTTCGCAAGCTGTTGATGACGGTAATTATCTGAGAAACTTGCAATATAAGATTGTATGCACAACATGACTTCAATTAATTTGTCAGTTAAATAATATGTTCAACTGATTACTATACTTCCAGTCTATCTTCATAGACAACATAGAACAGTTTATGTCCGCTTTATTTCAATCTCCAGTAATAAGAGGATTATATAGTAGGATTTTACAAATTAAATAAGAATAATCAAGCAGCAACATATGTATTAATGTTCACTATAAGTAGGCTACGGTGATTTTCATTGTGAATTTAGGACCAGTAACCACATCAATGTTAGTGGCATTAAGAGTTATATGTGGCAAACTATTAAAATCTAAATGGTCAAACCTATAAACGGCCACAACCTGAATGGCCACAAACATATCGGCCACACACTAAATAGGCCACCACCTCCAAACGTACTCTAACCTAAACTTATCCAACTAAAGGGGAGATTTGCTGTTTTGTTTTGTCTATTTATTCAGTTATTCATATTTGTTTTAAGTTTCCTCGCTATACCTCCATCTAGTTTAAAAAAAAACACACCCCTAGACCCCCCTTTAATATTAATTTGTACATTTTTCGGAATAATAATGTCCTGGCTGAAGGCAGGTTCCCCTAAATATTACAGGCTCGCTATAGCTCGCCAGGAAAGAATGGACATGTAAATGCTACGAAAGGTCTTAAATTTGACAACGAAATGGGGCGAAAGGTGTTAAAATCGCCAAGCTAATGTGCCGAACGTCATAAAATCTCAAAACTAATGGGGCTAAACATGAGGGAGACAGTGGTCCAGAGAAACTGCTCATCTCCCCTTAATATGTAGCCAAACCTAACTTGATGTAATCAAATAAAACTTATTTAAACCTCGAGGCAGCTTTGAATTGTAGCCTCTCAGGGTGGGGCTGTTTTGGAGTGTGACTGATTGGACCTGGAAATAAGCCAGGACTATATTGGTTGTTCCTATAATGGGTTTTGACAGCCAATTATATAGGATGAAGGTATTAATTATTATTATTATTATTATCATTATCATTATCATTATTATTATTATTATTATTAATATTATTATTATTATTTTTATTATTATTTTATTATTATTTATTATTATTATTGTTTTTATTACTATTATTATTATTATTATTATTATTATACCAATAATGACCAGCCCTGCATCACAACTATTACGACCCAACTCTATTCCGGCAATACACAGTTAATAACGGCAGATTTGAAGAGCAATCATGGGGCCGATTATGAACTCATATTTACCGGGTTATATGATACTGGATATTTGCGCCCAGGGTCGTTGTTTTGAGTTTTGCTTTAGCCTGGTGATTTTAAGCAAACTTATTTGTTTTTACAGGTGCCCACATCAGTTTTGCTCATCTCCCGTGATCTTATGTATATATAATATTGCGCATAATATAATTAAGAGTATAGTTTCTTATACAGTGGTTGACTCCTCTGATTAGTCAACGGATAATTAAAAGAAACCACACTCGCAATTAATTCTTACTATTTAACTTTTATACATAAAATCGCGACGAGGAAGAAAACCTATTTGGGCAAGTGTACATTAGACGTGTTTCCAACTTAGGAGAAACCAATGGGGGTGAAAACTGTCCCAATTTGTTTTACTACCCCCTTTCCTTCCTAAACTATAATTAATTCATGAATTATTGGTAAAACATATGTGAGAACACGCGTCAGCGTACTACAATGGTTATCATATCCCAACACAATGCAACAGTCTATTTTACGAATTATTATATTTATAGTCTTATTATATTCAAGCATAACCAATTGACTTAGTATTTCTGTCTATATACATTGATATACACCGTAGCCTATACCTTTTTTTGTACAGCATTACAAATGTTCATCATATTCCAATCATAACGTTTCATTACCGTCTAATAAAAGCCTTGGTAATGAAACCAAACTATTTCAAAATGTGTTCGAGCTCAGACAACAGTAAAATATTGCTCTATGACGAATGATATGAAAAATTAAAAGCAAATTAATGTCATATTCGTAACTAAGCCGATTGGCAGCTGTGACACATCTGGGGCTCGCGTCCATCTGTAAAAATACTATGATAAAATATAGCGTAATGATTCGCACACCAAACGTGCTAATGGCTCAACCAATAGCAGCTTTGGTCCAGTACTGTGATGGCTGCCTCTTATTGTCGAGCAGTTGACAAGATATTAAACGTTTTTAAAGGAATACTGGCAATTTGGTTGGTCTATTAATTGACATTCATATGTTTGTAGTTTCCTTGCTAGACCTTCATCAAACTTAAACAAACACTCCCTAGAACCCCCTTCAAGATAATTGTTTAAATGTTTCGATAGAAAAGTGTCCTAGCCCTTAAATTTACAGGCTCGCTATCGCTCGCCAGGTAAAAATCGACACCTAAATATCACAAAAGTCTTATTATTGACAAAGAAATGGGGCGAAGGGTCTTAAAATCACCAAATTTACGGGCCGAGCGTCATAAAATCTGAAAACTAATGGGGTTAAACATGAAAAATAAGGGGGACCAGAAAACCGACTCATCTCCCCTTAAACACTTTTAATAGGGCTGCCAGTACCATCTATAGTTTTAATACCACTGATGATGGAGTGGATGAGACTCGTCAGCCTTGGTCGGCAACCTGTCTAGGGGAATAACCTTGATTAAAATCCGTATTGCTTATCTAAAGGTAAGGCAGGGTAGTGGATGGATTAGCCAACACCACTGTAGAAAAATAGTGCTAACAAGATACACAGAGGGCCTCGGAGTCAGACGGATCCTAAATTGAGTGGTCAATCCTGTATAAGTCTTTCAGTAAACTGGCTCGGGTTGTTCCTCTTACAGGGAATAGGTCAGCTTGGGGGCATTCTGTGTATCGCCACCCTCATTAAGGGGAGTAAGGCGTCCAGAAATAGATAGATAGATAGAGATGATGGAGTTACCTCGGTTAGGGAGGAATACTTTGTCTTTGGATATTTCAGGATAGCATTTAATTAGATGCAGGTATGCAAATATGGTTCAATATTATGGAGAAAAAATATGCATATATGGTTGTTTTGCAGTAGCATCGAGCCTTTTTTTTTTTCTTTTTTTTTTTAACTGAGACTCATTTCATTAGTTTCAGCAATGTCCCAAATAGCAGTACCTTTCTGTCCAAAGATAACTTACAGTATATGTCCGCTACCTATTGCAGATGACTACTGTATATGACATGGACTTATTCTTCAGTTTTACTCTCTTAAGGGCAGGTTTTTGTTTGTTCCCTAGACCTCCATCAAACTTAACATTACACCCCTTAGATCCCCTTTCAAGGTAAATGTGCCAATTTTTCGGTAGAAAAATGTTCCGGCTGAAGGCCGGTGCCTCATAAATTGCAGGCCCGCTCTTGCTCTCCAGGAAAATATAGACTCCTAAATAGCACGAAAGGTCCTAAAATGTACAGAAATGGGGCTAAAGTTCTTAAAATCGCCAAACTAATGGGGCGAGCGTCTTAACATTTCGACAAAATGGGGCTTAACATGAGGGAGAAAGGGGTCCAGAAAAAAATACCTCTAGTGGGAATCACCCCTTAAATAATGTGTTTTGTGGAACTGTCAGGTGATGTGATATGACATACATAATATAACTGCACGGCACAGCATTCTACGATATTAGACTATTTCATCCAATGGTTAAGGGGATATGGGTCGTATTTCTGTGTCCCATTCTTCCAAATGTTTAGCCCCATTAGTTTTCAAATGTTATGACTTTCGGCCCACTATTATGGCGATTTTAAGAACTTTCGCCCTATTTCTGTCAATTTTAGGACCTTTCGCGCTATTTAGGTGTCTATATTTAGATTTAGTTTTCAGATTTTATGGCGTTAAGCTCATTAATATGGCGATTTTAAGACCTTTCGCCCCATTTCTTTGTCAACATTTAGACTTTTCTTGTCATTTAAGTGTCGATCATTCCTGGCGATCGACAGCGAGCCTGTTATTTAAGAAGAACCAGTCTTCGGCCGGGACATATTTCTATCGAAAAATGTACAAATTTATCTTGAAGGGTTTGGAGGTGGGGGGGGGGGGGGAGAAGTTTGATGGAAGTCTAGGGAGGAAACTAAACAAAGTTATGAATTCGATTACAAGCGAAAATATATGGATAAATGACCAGCAATATTTGTGAATATATATTTGTTACGAATTCGTATGCCCCAACAAAATATATCTAATATCGGTGTTAAAATTATAGTTTCATTATGGAACAGGTTAATTAGGGTTAGTTAGTTGTCATCAACCAGGAAGGCCCCTCGTTAATTGCAAATAACTTCGCAACCGTATAAAGTAGTGCATCATTATATATATCCTATAATAATGAACAATATAAAAGCTTGGAATACTACAGCCCATTTCATAAAAATGGTGCTTAATCTAAAGATACAAGGGTTCACAAAATGTTGTAACCTTAAACAAATCGAATTGATCCAATATGACTATGTAAACTATATAATTATGTTAAGGTACACAAGTAAAGATCCTCTACTATAGCTTCGGTTGGTACTGAAGTGGGATACTAGAGTGAGAATCGCATAATTCATGTAGTTATATTACTCAATGCCGTTGTTTTTATTGGCTTTTTTAGTGATATGAGTCAAGTGCCAACAATGCATTACTTAACTAGGAAAATCATACAAATCCAAAAACCAACACCGACATATGATCCAATATAACTAGCGGGGTACCCCAAGGAGCAGTACTTGATCCAGTTGTCTTCCTAGTTTGCACAAACGACATAGATGAGAGCCTCGCATTTACATCGTTTTTCAACGATACAAAAATTGCAAATGCCGTACTCTCAAATGAACATGTAGAAGATATGCAAAATACCCTAGATAAGCCGTCATTCTGGGCTCAAATTTGTCAAATTAGCTTTAATACGGATAAATATAAAGTAATCTATATTAGTGACCCGAAATGAGAAAGCAAATTATTCACAGCTTAAAAATAGACACGAAACAAATTTGGGAATAACAGTAACGAGTAGCCTAGAACAAACCATATGAGGAGCGTTTTCGAGTATTAAATAGATTTCGTTTTACACAGTGCAGATTAAGAGGCGACCTAATTGAAGTGTTCAAAATCATCAAAGGCATTGACAACATGAACGGTAATAATTACTTTCCGATTGATCAATCAAATTACACACAGGGAAATGGTTGCCAATATTGGTAAAACATTTAGCTAAACTGAGTCTTTAGAAATTCGTCTTCAATCGAGTTGTGGACATTTGGAATGGGCTTTCTCGAGATGTTATAGACTGCAGCACCATAGATTTGTTTTTAAACATCGCCTAGACAAACCCGCGACTGACTGTATTTGTAAATTAACATGTTTGCCGTCTCCTTTTTCCTCAGTTACATTACGGATCACTACAGGTGTTAATAGTTAACCAAGATGTTACTATTTTTTCCGCAGATACACGAAGGATCACTTATAGCTGTGTTATGTTATTAGCCCAAAAAATTCCGACATTGATCCTAAGGCAGAACTTCCCTTTCCATTGTCCCTCACCCACTCTAAACCACGGTCAACACTTTGAGCAGCAGTGATTTAGAGGGTAAGCAACATCGAGGGGTCACTAGGTCTGTTGTTGCTTGACTTCCTTTGTACCCCTTTGTTTGTAAACCTAAGGCATGTACTGTGCATAAATGTAAACGCATTCATTTACAAACAAACATATAGGCACACAATCTTGCATACAATGAATACATTAAGATAACACTATTATTTAGTTTACTCAAATTCTCAAATGTAACAATGAAGGTAAAATGAACAGAAACACTACGTAATTACCCAAAAATTGCACCAAATATCCCTAATATCACCACCACGCCACAAAATGCCGCCTGAATATGGTAATTGAATTAATATCAGCTTCCTCCCGTGCAATTACATTCAGGAAGTATTTCAGAACAGTCACGATCAAAACATCATGCGACCATTTAATCCTTTTTAACCCTTTTAAGCTTATGCCTCATTTTACCATTTTAATTTTACTATCATTAGACGATTGTATGCAGTTTAGGAAGAATGTCTAGGAATCTAGGGGGTAAAAACCAACTAAATTATGCAAGACTCAAAGATTCTTTTTAACCTGAATAACAGTTTATAATGATAACCCAAATAAACTGTTAAAGTGAGTCACAACACTCAAGGGGTTAATATCTGATGTACAACAGTATTACTCTTCAATATAAAGTCAAGGTGAATGAAACTTGGATAAAAAAAACTTGGGCCAGTATTTTTTATGTTTAATATATATTCAATTTTAGTAAGTACAAATACGAATGTCGTAACTTATACTGTATTTTCATAATTTGAGCACCTTATAATTACATCAATAATTAAAACAATTTAGTATCGTTTAAATTCAGTAAACATTACACTGTGTTTATAATTCTAACTCTAACCCGGTTTGAGTTACAGAGGTTAGGGTTCTGGATTTCTGGACTACCTATTTGGAACGTGGCATAGCAGACGCTCGTACTGTCGCGTATAGGTGTTGGCACTTGTGAAAAAGGTGAGTCTCCACTCTTTCATACCGGATAGTTCATAGTACCATTAATTTTACCTTCCACTCCTTACTCCGTATCGGGAAATTGAGCCTGTATCTTACTTTACTATCACCGTGAGACACACACACACACACACACACACACACACACACACACACACACACACACACACACACACACACACACACACACCGCTAACATAAATATAAGGTATCTAACTATATTACAAATCGGAGACAATTGCACGGTATTACTAATCAAATTGCTATGAAAAACCTTGCGGTATTTTAATGAAAGTATGGAACTCTACTCCAAAAGCATTATATTTGAAAACGCTCAAGATCATACGAACAACATTGGACAAAATAAAATTATGGAAGTCTATGGTCTATTTTTTTCTATTTTAGTAAGAGAGACAAAAGGCAGAACTGCTTTTTACGAGTGCCTCTCCCATAATTGAAAGAGTGACAGGGCCAAAATCAAGGGACGTTCGAGACAAAATGCCTGGACACACGAAGTTTGAAGCAATTTAAGTTTTAGGAAGAGGGAAATACTGAGTTCCAGAGCTCGGCTGTTGAATGGAAGAATTCTTGAGAATAACATTTCACTCTTGGGTTCGAGAGTTTCACAGAGTAGGGGTGGTATTGTGTTGAAAGACGGGTCCTACGTTATTTACGAAGAGAGGGTGGTATGCACTGAGATAGCTCTGAGGAACACTGATTATTGTAATAGTGAGAGTGATACAACATTGCGGCAAGGAGAGATTTACCCTTATTAGCTTTGTTAAAAAAAATATATATATTATGCAAGCAACGTCTTCTCGCCACGTTAGCCATTTCCAAAACATTGGACGGTGGTATTAATACCAAGCTTCTCCTAAAAGCCTAATTTCCGGAACAGAGCCCCCCACTAACCCCACCCCCTTCCTCCTAGCTTAACGACCCACCTGATGAGGGGGGATAACGAGGGCAAGAGGTAGTTATGACAGACCGGAGGCTAACTACAGGCGCTACTAATTCGTTTATGATGGCAATTAGACGGTGTGATGCGTGTCGTTGAATCTGGGGAAGTGGAGCGCGGCCTCGCTAGTTATGGTGTTTTTGGCTAAAGTAACATGGTTTGTAATAGATAACTGATACGGGAGAGAACGAGTTGCATATAGTTACACAGACGCACACAATCCACAGACCGTACGATCCCTACTTAATAGTTTGGATTTTAATCTAACATAGAACTTGCTACTAGGTGGAAAATAAGGACAGCAAAGTAAAATAATGTGAGTGTGTATATCTGTGTGTGCGTGTTTGGAAGTGAGAGTGAGTGAGTGAGAGTAAGGTAGTTAAAATCACAATAAAGAAAACAGAAAAAAGTAGTAGTTCCGTGGAAAACAAATACAGTAAATAAGTTTGTAAAGACAAAAGTAAAGGAAGCAGAAATCTTAAACCAAAGTGAAAATGGTAGCCTCTATAGGTACAGTCACGAGCATAAATAATGCGACACCAACCAGATAATGTTTGCCCCTTTGTTTTGAAAGATATTGCTAAACTTAATTTTGAAACTCAAAATGATTTTTCTATTTAATTGTTGCTACCGTCAGATGATTTTATTCAGCTAAGTATACACCTCTATGTTGAAGGAGGTAACGTGATCTGTTTGTTGTCGCAGCATTTATGCTCGTGACTGTACAGTTGTCACAAATTCCAATGTGTCGATGGTATTTTCGGAAAACATTGAATAGTGTTTTGTGGCGATGAGAATGGCTGTGGCGGTGGTGTCTGGGGAATTGGTGATGGTAGATTCTGTTGTCGGTTCGTGGTTGGGATGGTAGATGGGATAGTAATTTTTGTTTGTTTGTGATTTTATGTATTTACGATAGCAAATAATGTATGGTTATGGTGTTGCAAAATACTATAATTTGCTAAAACAATGAATTATTTAAATATAGTTTCATAACATCTGTATACACACTTTAGTAGTTTGTTAACATGTATGCATAAATGTACTATCATCCTTTATAGCAAGTAAACACATACAGATATTGTTTTGTTCCGGTGATAATGGCTGTGGTAATGGAAAATATGTTAATTAGATAATACTAAAATACCTATTTATACATAGCACAACCATAAATATATATATTTATAAGTCTAATATGACTGTAATAAGAGAGAATAACAGCTGGAAATATAATCATCTACCCGGTAGTAATTTATGTTGTCATTTCTGATAAATACATATTTTTAAACAAAATATATGAATACACAAATTCATATCATACGACGTTATTTGTAATTGCTTAGCAGAACGAGGATGATAATTATCTTGAGGAAATTATTCAACTAGACTAAAATATTCTGAACACCAAAATCATCCTGCCATCATGCTTCAATTGTGAGGGAAATACGATGTGCGGAGATTATGTGACCGTAATTGTCTGTTTGTGTATCTGTTTGGCAGCAGGGTGTTATTCCAAACCCCATTATCGCCAGTTCATGTAAGTTGTGTTTTTATAATAACGATGAACTTTTCGAAAACATTAGATAATCCCTCCAGACCCCGCACCTCTTGAAATACTTCTACCCTGGCACTCATCATCATCAGCCTAAGGTAGTCCACTGCAGGACAAACACTTCTCCCAAATGTTCACACACTAACAGGTCAGATGTTAGTCTATTCTATCCAACTTCAGCTAACTATCGGATTTCATCCCTCCATCTGGTTCTGTCTACCCCTTCCTCTAGCTCCATTTCTAGGTTCCCATTCTGTTGCTCAAGCTTTCCATCTGTTATCATATCTTCTAAATATATGACTTGCCCAGGACCATTTCCTCTTTTTATACTGAGATAATAATTATTCTAATTTTGTTTGTTCTCTTATCCAAGAGGCTTTCTTCTTATCTCTCGGAGTTCTGCATAACATTATCCTTTCCGTTCCTTCTGGGGTACTCCTACGTTTACGTGCTAGACACTTTGTTATATTCCAAGTTTCTGATCCATAAATTAGTACAGGGAGGACACATTGGTTGTATACTTTCCTTTTTAATGGAAGGAGTAGCTTGCTTTCATAATGGGACTGTTTATCAAATGCACTCCACCCCATGCCTATCCTTCGCTTGACTACTGTAGAATGACCTGGATTTGCCTTTATAACCTGGCCTAGGTATAATTATGTATTCTTAAACGGTTTCTATAACTTCATCTTCTACCTCACCCACCCCAAAAAATGGAATAATGCCCCTTTCCCACTGATGCGATTTCATACGATTTTCGTCGCCGAGGACATAGTTTTGTCAATTCGCAACGAATTTGTGCGACGTCAACGATTTTGACCGTTAAAAACCGTTGACAAGTTTACACTCAGCGACGATGTCGCCGATGGATACGACGTAATTGGCGACATTATGCAACGTCATTGGCAAATTGAGCGATGGTTCGCCGATGACCTCGGCGAGAACTGTCACATTTGAATAAAGTATTGCGAAATAATGGGAAGGATGAACGAATCCTCGGCGTATGTTCTGCGACGTCTTTGGGGAATTAAGCGATACCCAACCTATCTCCTCGAAAATGTACAAATTGATCTTGAAGGGGGGGTCTAGAGTTTTTTGTTTTAAGTTTGATGGAGGTCTAGTGAGGAAACTAAGAAATAAAGGAATGAATGACCAAACAAACGGTCAGTTTCCCCTTAACTCTTTCAGACTCCTATGACTCAGAGGTTGCCAGATTAGCAATAAGAAATAGAGTTCTCTCACTCTTATAATTACCTCTCCACAATTAGTTTTCTGCCCACAGCTAACTCAAAGACAACTGCAGAGGTTGAAGTAACAAAACTAAAGGTTTCTAAATACCCCTGATGGTAACAAAGGCTTTAAAGTATCCTTAATAGGCTCAAAATCGCGTCATATGTCTGAGAGGGTTAATGGGTGTAATATTTGCTCATTTATATATTTGTTTATGATTTATTTAGTTTCATCCCTAGACCTCCATCAAGCACTTTACGATTCTCATTGTTAAATATATTTGTTACCTATGGACTTTACAAACAAGAATATTGATTAAATTACCCCAATTAAATTTCATATTTTGTTCTCTGAAGATACAGGAACATTATGTTATTCCATCATT
Source organism: Paralithodes platypus (assembly GCA_032716605.1). Lineage (NCBI taxonomy): Eukaryota > Metazoa > Arthropoda > Malacostraca > Decapoda > Lithodidae > Paralithodes > Paralithodes platypus. The sequence goes on along the minus strand of CM064497.1, from coordinate 25,664,914 downwards.
AAAAAGAGAAAGTTTTGTAACACAAAGAATATTACCCAAATGTCAAATGACGCATTGGTAACTGTGTTGGCGACGATTTTTATATTATAAATGGGAATAGTGGGAAATGACACTAGTTTAAATTTAATTAAGGCTAAATATGAAATAATTAATGATGTTCGGTTTATATAAATGCATTTAGTTATTTTCGGCCACCTTGATTCACGGGAAATAGAAACAAAGAACTAAGGGGAGATGGGCCGGTGTTCTGGACCACTTTCTCCCTCATGTTAAGCCCCATTAGTTTTCAGATTTTAAGATGTTTTTTAATGTTTTCCCTGTTCTTGCTCTGTCTTGAGTCGGCTACCCCCAAAATGGGGATTGGGCCTGAGCATATAGATAGATAGATAGATAGATAGAAGATGTTTGCCCCATTAGTTAGTCGATTGTAAGACCTTTCGCCCCATTTATTCGTCAATATTTAGACCTTTCGTGCTATTTAGGTGTCGATTTTTTCCCTGGCGAACGATAGTGAGCCTGTAATGTTGGAAGAACCGGCCTTCGGCCTGGACATTTCTCTATCGAAAAATTTACAAATTAATCTAGAAGGCGGATCTAATGGATGTTTTTTTTAATTTGATGGAGGTTTAGGGAGGAAATTAGAAAAATAATGAATAGTCCTACATGCAAAAATTGCCCAAAAAGTGAACCATCTCCCCTTAATGTACGATCATAACAACATTTGACATACCTGGAAACGCCCCTCATCGTAATCTACGGCCACTATAATTCAACTTGCCCTATATCGTTACTTTACTAAAATATATTACACCATAACCTCTCTCTCTCTCTCTCTCCATCCTCCTCTACCTCCTTCCTTCTTTCTCTCCTTATCATTATCTTTTATACTCGCCACCAAGCCTCATCATCAACCAACACTTATCTTCCCTTTTCATCTCGCGCTCTCTCTCTCTCTCTCTCTCTCTCTCTCTCTCTCATACAAACACAAAAGTACATATCTACCAAAATGTCTAATCCCGTGTAAAATTGAAACGCATGTACTTACATGATAAAGTGAGTGTGAACTGTATATCCTTGTATTTTGATCGTGTTTGTCCGTATGCGTGTGTGGACCGATATCTGCTGACCAGTATCTACAGGATTCGAGTATTTGCCTTGTATGGTATGCTTCCTAGACTACCAGTGACAACTAACCATGTCTTTGCTCAAGGGAGGTGGTAATAGCCGGCTTACATCTCAGAAAGCATTCACCAACCTGAGCGTGATGCGAGCCTTGGTCTGCTGGGTAGCAGGTGGGAACGATACCACTGAGCTAGCTGCGGTGTGTGTGTGTGTATGTATTTATGTGTGTATGTATGTATGTGTGTGTGTTTCAACGCTGTGTATGTGTGACTGCGTGCGTGTTCCACCAAAGTAGAGGTTGTGGATGAGGTCAATCAACGTGTCGGTGGTGAGTGGTGTACATAAACAATCAACGTGTCGGTGGTGAGTGGTGTACATAAATTCTGACAGCAAATGTAGCTAACGTGCACACTTTTAAACGACATGAAAAGCCACGTTTACGTCAGTTTACAAGATTAAAATACACTGAAATGTTTGTGGAATAAAATACCAAAATGTTAAAGGACACGCACATTATATATACCGTATATATACTGTATATATATATATATATATATACAGTATATATATATATATATATATATATATATATATATATATATATATCTATATCTATATATATATATATATATATATATATATATATATATATATATATATATATATATATGTGAGAGCGAGAGAGATTGTGTAACCCCTTTAAATCCCTTAATCTCTCAGTTTACTGCCACAAATAACGACAACCACCAACTGGACCCCGGCCAACACAATCCATCCTGTTGGCAGTCCGAGGTCAAGTTATGTAACAAAAGCATCATACATGCATCACATACACGACATTAAGGAGAGATGGGCCGTTTTGTTGATTCCCCTTCATCCTCATGCTTACCCCCATTAGTTTTGAGACGAAGACGTTTGCTCCATTAGTTTGTCGATTTTAAGAATTTTAGACCCATTTCTTTTTCGATCTTTTTTTCCTGGCGAGCGATAGCGAGCCTGCAATTGTGGAGGAACCGGCCTTCGGCTGTGAAATTTTTCTACCGAAAAATGTACAAATTCATGTAGTAGGGGGATCTAATAGATGTTTTTGTTTAAGTTTGATGGAGGTCTAGGGAGGAAACTAAAACATAAATGAATATATACATTTATAGACTCCCAAAAAACCCACTGTCCCCTTAATGGCTTAATCTAAGACCCGGTTTCCATTGTGATTGCTATAGTCCTAACTACAATGTTATCGGTCAAAGGCTAGTTTTTTAATTGTGCGTCCTTTATCAGTCAATGTTGTTTGAATCTAATGTTCATATATTGTTCAGTACTATTCACAGTATTAGAGAGTTACTTATATCACATTTGACAATCTTGCCATATGGTAGTTTATCAAATTCATGAACAAATATAGTCTAATCGAGTTGTATGTTGTATGCGGATGTTGTATCCTTAGTTTGTTTTCATCTGTGCCTGTGCATAATTTGTGTGTGGAATTGCTCTAACGTTTCTATTAAGCTATGTTATATTTTCCTTCTTGCTTATTTTCCTCTCAATTACATGTCATATCTCCTCATCATTTGTTTATATCTCAATTCTTAAAGAAAAGTATGATTTTTTTCCATGTGCTACCGATAAATTAGTGTTCTAAAGATGTTTGCTCATAGACGGACTGAACAACGTTGTCAACTATATATGTCCACATGTTGACTATTTTCAGCTGGTATGAGAATATAGTAAAGGTAAATTAATTTAGGTGACAACTTCCATGCACAAGTGATATCAAAATAGCCAAACAAGAGTAATATTGAATATACTGCAGGAATGATAATTCTTTCGAATACGCGATGATGACACTTATTAAAAAGTGTCTAGCTGTTGTAAACGACTTCCGATCGGCATTATATCTCCTACATACCTCATAGGGATTCGATTCGTAGCGCAAGACTAATATAATAATATTTGGAATTACTTGTTAATAGCAATAATTCAATAGTGCTGTATCCAACAAAACATTGTTGTTTTTATTTAGCTTATGTATAATACCGGTATACACTTCTTTAATAACAATGCACGTCATTTACCCCCCCCCCCTCTCTCTCTCTCTCTCTCTCTCTCTCTCTCTCTCTCTCTCTCTCTCTCTCTCTCTCTCTCTCTCTCTCTCTCTCTCTCTCTCTCTCTCTCTCTCTCTCTCCACTACTGTACTTCCTTCTCTCATCAACCCCAGGCTTAACCCGATACTAACCCTTTAAACTCCACTGCTTGTCACGATTATTGAACTTTAAGAGTATTGGAGGCTTTAGCTGATTACAGCACACATTCCCGTATAATTTCATTCAAATAACATATTATATATATATATATATATATATATATATATATATATATATATATATATATATATATATATACAGTATATGAATACTGTATATATACAGTAGAGTATATATCATAAATATATAAGTCAAGTTTTCTGAGTAAGCGGTGTAATTTCAGGAAATATCCAAAGGAAGTATTAAGGTTACACACGAAATCATGTATGAAATATGTACGACATAAACAGGTCGTAGTCATGTTTTGGCGTTTGCAATAATTATCATATATTGGAATATATTATTATCCAATGATTGAGGGTTCCTTTAGAATAAATGACCTTCAACTAGGAAGGTAAATGATGGTTGTAATGGACATTTTTGGTCGTATTTCTATGTTCATATTTTTTAAGAATAATGATTTCGGGAAATATCTGAAACTCAGCAATAATAGATACATGTGTTAATATTATTTATTGAAGGGGCAATTGGAGAAAAAAGTAAATATTTGTTAGCATTCAACATATGTCTAAATCCAATTGATATGAATACTCCATATTTAACTGTGAGTGCACTTGTTCTAAATAACGAGATCAATATTATGACCCACGGAAAAGGTAGGGAGCATATTGGGCTGTATATCCTTAAACAAATGTGTCCAAAATCGTTAAATACATATGATTACGTCGCAGCATTTAGATAGGCTAAAATTGGCAAAAAAAAAAATTCTTTCAGATTCTTTAGGACATCAATATCAAGCTTGGTGTTCTCAGAGGAAACCAGATATATATTTCAACGCTGTATATTCGTTACAGTATACAAACAGAGTCGAAGAGGGAGGTGGAGGAGATATGAAGTGGAGGAGGTGAGTATATCAGACGGAGGTGGTGGAGGAGGAGGAGGAGGTCGATAAGGAGGAAGAGGCGGAGAAGAGAAGGGTAAAGTAGGACGAGCAGGATGAGGAGAGAATGGCCGTGGTGGAGTAAAGGGGAGATTCACAGCAAAGTGGAGTAGGAAGAGGGAGATGAGTGGTGGTGGTCATGGAGTATTGGGAGGTAGATGAAAAGGGGACAAGTGGAGTGAGGGGAGACCACCAGGAAGATATTTAAGGAGGGATGGGCTTATTAATATGATCATTTATGTATCTCTTTATTATTTGTTTCTACTTTCCTCCCTAGACCTCCATCAAACTTTAAAACAAAAAATCCATTAGATCCCCCTTCTAGATTATTTTGTACATTTTTCGGTAGAAAAATGTCCCGGCCAAAGTTCGGTTCTTCCAAAATTACATGCTTACTATCGTTCGCCCGGGAAAAATCGACACCTAAATAGCAGGAAAGGTCTTCATATTGACAAAGAAATGAGGCGAAAGGTCTAACAAATGACAAACTAGTGAGGAAAACATCATAAAATGTGAAAACTAATGGGGTTAAACATGAGGGAAATTGGGATCTAGAAAAACTACCCTTCTCCCCTTAAGGGAAGCCTATTAAGGAGGGGAACAGACAAAATGCAAGAAAAAAGTCGAAAGAATTGGTAGATAATTATGTATTTGACGATTAAATGAGTTCAGTACTAAGAATTCGTAAATATAGTTTCCCTTCTCTATCTATATATACATCGCTCTAGCTAGCTGTCTGTCTGTGTGTCTGTGTCTACAATGATTATCCTGATTATCTATTTTATTCAAAACATACACGAGTATGTTGGTCAGGATACACAAAGAAGCAAAAACAAACCCAAACATTGCATAGAAAAGGATATAACATAAGGATCGAAAGTCAATAATGAGGTAATTTACTACATATTGGATAGACAAAATTAATGACATCTTTTTAACAATTACCGTTTGTTCAATTCGATGAATACAGTCAATGATACGGATACCAATGTTGTTATTATTTCGTTCCACTGCATATTTTTGTACATAGCATTCCAAAATTTCTCCTCTCTCTCTCTCTCTCTTGCTCTCGCTTGTTGCAGCTGTTATCAGTGTGCCTACATCTCCGTAAGCATCCTTGTTGCCTTGGGTATTGATTGTAGGCTTCCAAACTTCATTTTTCACAAGGTTACTATATTTTCTCCACCTAACTCCGCCCACCAACTTCTCCCCCCCCCCTCCCCCCCCCCCCCCCCTTCCTCTCTCTCTCTCACTCTTTCCTGATTATATATATATATATATATATATATATATATATATATTTTGTTTTTTTTCTTCTATCTATGAAGGAGACAAGAGGCAGGTTGCCTGTAACAAGTGTCTCTCTCAAAGTAGAAAGCGTGACAGGGGCCGAATTTAAGGGATGTTGGGGTCAAAATGCCTGGACACGTTACTCTAAGGCAGTAACAATCATAACATGAGGAAAAGATTGACTGAGGGAAAGTGTTCCAGAGTTTACTCGTTGAGTAGAAGAAAGACAGAACATTTGCCAATTCTAGTGTTGGAGAGCTGGACAGAATAACAGTTGGACTGTGTTGAAAGGGGTGCCTCGCACTCGCCGCAAGAGAGGGGGTTTGCACTTGAGAGCTTTGAAGAACACTGATTGTTGTAATAGCGATAGTAGAGTGAAAGAGGTGCAACACTGCGGTGTGTAGAAACAGATTGTAGGGAAGTAGTAAAAGGAAGTGAGTTGATGAGACAAAATGCTTTGGCCTCTACTCTTCCATGAAGTGGCGTATGGATGGAGCCTCCCCGCACATGCGAACAATACTCAATACAGGGGTGCACTGTGCCCCAATACAGAGCAAGAAACTACGTGGGGGTGACAAACCCACGGAGACGACTGAACACACATAACTTTTGGGAAGCTGTTTTAGCAAAGAGTATTAATGTGATTTTTCCAAGAAAGGTCGGATGAAAAAGATACACCTAGAATATTGAGAGAAGATGAAGGGTTGATTTGTGTATTGTTGAAGAATAGTTGATAGTCTTGGGGAAGATTGTGATGGAGAGATAGAGGCAGAAACAGATTCTTGAATGCGTTGAAAGTAACCCGATTTTCTCTGCCCCAATCAGAAATAATTGATAGATCAGAAGACAGGCATTCTATGGCCTCGTCACATTTGTTTCGGAGTGCTTGCATGCTGGGTTGATGTGAAAAAATAGTTGAATAGCTTAAGGTAGAGTCGTCAGCATATGAGTGGATAGGACTAGAGGTACAGTTGAGTAGATCATCAAAGAATATTATAAAGAGAATTGGAGACAGGACAGAACCCTGAGGAACAGCGGAGTTGATAGGTTGAGGGAGTGAGCGATGGCAGTCCACAACTGCAGCTATGGAGTGGTCTGAAAGGAAATTAGAGACAAAGGCACAGATAGTGGGATAGAAACCGAAGGAGGGTAGTTTGGAAATTAAACATTTGTGCCAGACTCTATCGAATGCTTTCGATATGTCTAGCGCAAAAGAGAAAGTCTCACCGAAGTCCCGAAAGGAGGATGACCAACACTTTGTAAGATAAGCAAGAAGATCACCAGTAGAGCGGATCTTAAGGAAACCATACTGGCGATCTGAAAGTAGATTATGGGAAGATAAATGCTTAAGAAATTAAAACTTTAGAGATGCAATAAATGAGAACAAAAGAACAATAGTTGGAGGGAATATATATATACCTGTATATATATTTGTTTTCTTTGTAAGAGTGTTCTCTATGCTCTCCCTTATTGTACACATGTTTAAAGTCTTCCTAGGACGAATCCTCCCAGAAAATCGTCTTATTAGGCCAAATCTTTGCATATATTGAGCTAAAGAACATATTTTAGTCTAGATTACAGATATTTGGTAAGGTACAGAGTGATCTTAGGTTCGCTCGGGTTTACTTAGATAATGATATGTAAAGGTTAGTTAGGCTTTCAACAAGTGTCCCACATGGTATTATCAACTTTGGTTAGTTGTATTTGTTGTAATTATGTACAATGCCCTTATCACACAGAAACAAATTATATATATATTAACGCTAGGTTATTTCGGGAAGTAAATATTTAATAATAAACAAATATAAAGAAAATTCACATTGTGTAAGGTATATATAATATAATTATCTATACCGGTATATATATATACAGTATATATATATATATATATATATTATAACCACCCCATCTCTCTCTCACTCTCGTACGAATCCACCACAATCCCCTCTAAGTTAATGGGATCCACAATCTTTCTTCTGTTTTCTTCCTCCCTGTACTAACTTCGCCCTTTATATATTTGCTTGCTCTTATAGCGCCGTTTGTTTCCCTTTAATTATGTCCTTCAAAGTTTAATATGCTCATCAATGCAAGTTTCATTACCTGTGAAAAAGGCTTCCCAAAAACTTATTAACGACATTTTGCGAAATGGTTCCAGTTCCCGAATGAGGATATTATATTTGTTTAAATGTGAGAATAATAGTATATATATAGTTAGAATATACTACGCCTTCGTTTTTTATCCCTCCATCTCTGCCTTTGTCTCTAAAAAAAAATTCCGGCCATTCCATAGCTGTGGTTATGGACGGCCATCGCTCACTTCCTCATCCGATCAACTCCGATGTTCCTCAGGGCTCTGTCCTATCTCCTTTTATCTTTCTAATTTTCATAAACGATCTTCTCATCTGTACCTCCAGTCCCATCCATTTATACGCAGACGACTCTACCTTACACAGTTTTCCAGAACGCCCCAGCCAGCAATCCCTCAAAAACAAACGTAATGAAGCCATACAACTCTTGTCTTCTGATCTAACTACTATTTCTAATTGAGGCAGAGAAAACCTTGTTGCCTTTAATGCTTCCAAAACCCTATTTCTCCATATTTTACTACCCGTCCGGAACTCTCAGAGGACTATACCTTATTCTTCAACAACACGAAACTAAATCTTTCCTCTTCTCTCAATATTCTTGGTGTCTCTGTTTCTTCTGCTCTCACTTGGAAGGACCATATTACCAGTCTTGCTAAGGCAGCCTCCCAAAAGCTGGGTGTGCTCAACCGCCTCAAGGGGTTATTTACCCCTGCCCAGCTTCTTGCTCTGTACAAAGTCACAGTGCGTCCTTGTATTGAGTATTATTCACATGTGTGGGGAGGATCCTCTTACACTGCACTCCTTTATGAAATAGAAAGGAAGGTCTTCTGTATCATTAATTCCCGTCCCCTCACCAACTCGCTGCAATCTCTCTCTTTTCGCCGCAATGTTGCATCTCTCTCGCTATTCTATCGCTTCTACAATAATCAGTGCTCCTTAGAGCTCTCCCCCAGTATATACCACCTCCTCTACGTAGGGTACGTGGTACCCGTCTTGCAACACAATCCCAACCTTACTGTGTGCAACTCTCCAACCCAAGAGTGAAATGTTACTCTCTTTCTTATATTCAACTGCTGAGCTCTGGAACTCTCCACCAGAATCAGTCTTTCCCTCCTATGAATTAAATTGCTTCAAATTCCGGGTGTCTAAGTAATTTGGCTCGCACGTCCCTTGATTTTGGTCCTGTCACTCTTTACCCCCAAAATGGGGATTTGGCCTGAGCATATAGATAGATAGATAGACTCTTTATACTATATGGGGGAGGCACTCGCTACAGGCAGCTCTGCCTTTTGTCTTCCTCAGTCACATAGAACAAAACAAAATAATATAAATAAATGTGGGCGTTAGAGGATTAATTGCGTCTTCAATCCAATCATACCAAGAAGTTGTTCCATTGCTAAATATTTTCATCTAATGTTATTAACAAAATATGAAAATAACGAGATTTTATGCTGAAGGGATTAATTCACAGAGTTCTTTAAAGGATTACCTATCCAGCCGAGTACAGTTTGTGTCTAATGCATAGTTCGTTCACACATTTTGAACCCAAGACGATTACATATTCTTATTTCAGTATAATATATTCGTGTGTGTATCCGTCCTTGGGGAAATATGTTCATACCTCGAAATTTCTAAATGTCATCCCCTTCCAATCTCCCCTCCTCTCCATCGTCCTCCCCCTCCCCCAACCCGGTTTCTTCATCAAGATAAGTAGCCTTGCTCCTCCACCTACCTAATGAGCAGATACGTGAATAGTTTTAGAGGGGAAGGAGGAAAACAATAATATATCAAAGCCATTAAGAATATTAAAATTAATATTCTCATAGTTATATTCATATGCACTATATGAATATACATATGCACCCTAATAAGTGAAACTAATCTGTGTAATATTTAATCTATCGATCTATCTATTGCCTGACGCCGTGATCCCCGGAGGGGTGGACACGAACGAACCGCCCCATGCACCTCTGTCCCCAGTCAGTCGACGCCCCTCCCCCCAACCAGCACTGCCTTCGTTCATGTACTTCCTCACTCCATCCTTCTACCTCTCATTCGGTCTACCTCTCCCTCTCTGTCCCTCCACCTCGCTCTCGTACACCCTCTTAGTCATTATCTCGCTTTCCATACGTTCCATATGGCCGAACCATCTCAAGTTGTTCCTTTTCACACTTTCGAGCACATCTACCTCCACACCACACCTCCTTCTTACTTCCTCATTAGTCTGTCTATCCCTCCATGTAACTCCACACGCACTTCTTAAGTAATTCATTTCCACTGCTCTCACTGTTGGTCTGAGTCTTTCAACCAACGTCCATGCTTCGCTTCCGTAAGTCAGTGTCGGGATTACCACACTGCCATGCAAGGACTTCTTCACTTCCATACTGACCACCCTATTTCTTGTTACTGCTTTCAGCGTTCCTACAACTCTCTTCCCCTGTTGTACCCTCTCCCGCACTTCTTCATCCATAGTCCCATCTTTACTCAACACACTGCCCAGATACTTAAAAGAGTTGACGATCTCCATAGCCTGACCGTTCAGCTTCACCTCACACTCTGTGACTTCACCCCTTTCGAAGACCATAACCTTGCTCTTCCCCGCATTTACCTTCAAATTCCGTTTTTCGCACACTGTTCCAAACTCATTTACCAGACCCTGCAACTCCCACTCATTATCACTCCTCAGAACTGTATCATCCGCAAACAGCAGTATAGGTAACTTCCACTCAATTCCCTCCCTTTTCAGCGATACACCAACATCCACTGCTCTTGATAGTATTTCTTCATGACTCCATCCATATATACAGTAAACAACCACGGGGACATCACACATCCCTGTTTCAAACCAACATTCAGGTCAAAGAACTCGCTCTGCTCACTCTCCACACGTACTGCCGCCTTTGCACCCTCATACATGCTCTTCACTGCTTTCAGCAACTTGCCATCTACTCCGTATATTCTAAGTACTTTCCACAAACCTTCTCTATCCACTCTGTCATAGGCCTTCTCCAAGTCCATAAAGGCAACATTTTCAGTGTAAAAATCTGATCTACACATCCTCTTCCCTTCCTAAAACCTCCCTTCTCGTCGCCTATCCATTTCTCAGTTCTCACTCTCACTCTCTCAATCACTACCCTACTGGTATACCTTCCCTACTACGCTTAGAAGACATATTCCTCGGTGGTTACCACACACTCCTCTTTCCCCTTTGCCCTTGTATAGGGGGACTATTATGCCAGTCTTCCAGTCATCGGGTGCACTCCCCTTCTCCCATGCTAGTTTGCACATTTTCCATACCCATTCGATCACTATCTCACCACCATACCTCAACATTTCCCCACACACTCCATCTGTTCCTGGTGCTTTCCCCAACTTCACTCTTTTCGTGGCTTCCCACACTTCTGACCTGATCCCCACCTCCTCCTCCACTACTTCTCTTCTTCTCCCTCCCATGCCATAATATTTAATGCATTGAGCATAATATTATGCCAGATTAGCTCTATTTCACATTACTCTTATTCCAGTTCTACCTTCATATAGCCTCAATACGATGATGTCAGGATGTCATATTCCAGAGTACGAGTAAGACAACGAGACAAGCGAGAATTCCAACCGGATTGTTCCTTGTCTTTTCTTCATAGACGTACGACGCCGGGTTGTGTCCAGTCTCTCTCTCTCTCTCTCTCTCTCTCTCTCTCTCTCTCTCTCTCTCTCTCTCTCTCTCTCTCTCTCTCTCTCTCTCTCTCTCTCTCTCTCTCTCTCTCTCTCTCTCTCTCTTCTTTGTTCTCTCTCTCTCTTCTTTGTTCTCTCTCTCTCTTTCTCTATTCTTTGTTCTCTCTCTCTTTCTCTCTTTCTATCGGTCTCTTTTTCTATTTTTTTTTTCTCACTTTCTCTCTCGGTCTCTCTTTTTCTATCTCTCTCTCTCTCTCTCTCTCTCTCTCTGTAGCGCCACATTAACCCTTTCACGCACATATGACGCAGAGGTTGCCAGATTAGCAATAAGAAATGGAGTTCTCTCACTCCTATAATTACCTCCAAAATTAGTTTTCTGCCCACAGCTAACTCAAAGACAACTGCAGAGGTTGAAGTAACTAAACTAAAGGTTTCTAAATACCCCTGATGGTAACAAAGGCTTTAAAGTATCCCTAATAGGCTCAAAATCGCGTCATATGTCGGAGAGGGTTAAACCTCTCGCTCACTAGGCACTACCTTGCATTGCCTATTTTGAATATGGGCATTATAGATACAAAGAGGGTGATTTTATGGTGTCGCTGCGCTCTATGGTAACGCATTCAAACTAAGTATAGCACAAACTAGTGTATTCAAGTTAACATGGCTGGCAGAAATTGATATCGCTGCCTTTCTCTACAGTTACAGTATACATCCCATATACAATAAAGGCGGCGTCACATGAACAGTTTAGACAGGCAGTATAGAACGGTAGGTTATATTCAGGTTAGCTTGTATAGTTATCACTTTACATCCAATTATATCTTCCCTTTGACACATCGGCATCTGAAACAAGGGCTTTAAGGGGGGTCACCGGGTTTTCTTGTATGGCGAAACCCGGCTTTGCCGGAGACATTTGTCTATCGACAAATTTACAAATTTAGCTTGCTGTCAAAACAAAAATATATATATGCTGGCTCGCTACCGCTTGCCAGGAAAATATTGACACCTGGATGGGGATAAACGTCTTAAAACATTAGGCTGAATGGGGCCGAATGGATACAAGCCAAAGAGAGAGGGAGAGAAAGAGAAAAAAATAGCGAGGCTGACTCCCTTAAGATTACCAGCCTAGTGGAAAATCATTCTACCATTATATTAAATGTGAAAATACTGTATAACCAAGAACCTTAAGTATATTATGCCTGATATGTCTTACTTTGAATTAACTAGCTATTGATATTATGAGTTTGTCTTTTACAAAATAAATAAAGAATCGGAAATGTTAACTCAAAACTGAATACCTATTTAATAAAGGTATAGGATGATATAAAACGAGTGGTTTAAGTAATAGAATACCTATTTAATAAAGGTATGGCATGATATAAAACGAGTGGTTTAAGTAATAGAATACCTATTTAATAAAGGTATGGGATGATATAAAACGAGTGGTTTAAGTAATAGAATACCTATTTAATAAAGGTATGGGATGATATAAAACGAGTGGCTTAAGTAATAGAATACCTATTTAATAAAGGTAAGGGATGATATAAAACGAGTGGTTTAAGTAATAGAATACCTATTTAATAAAGGTATAGGATGATATAAAACAGGAATGGTTAAAGTAATAGAATAAATGTATAATATAGGTATAGGATGATAATATAACGCAGGAGTGGTTAAAGTAATAGAATAAATATATAATAAAGGTATATATAATAAAGGTATAGGATGATATAAAACAGGAGTGGTTAAAGTAATTGGATAAATATATAATAAAGGTATAGGATGATATAACACAGGAATGGTTAAAGTAATTGGATAAATATATAATAAAGGTATAGGATGATATAACACAGGAATGGTTAAAGTAATAGAATAAATATATAATAAAGGTATAGGATAATATAACACAGGAATGGTTAAATAGGATAAATATATAATAAAGGTATAGGATGATAATATAACGCAGGAGTGGTTAAAGTAATAGGATATATTTTTGTGTATATAATTTTCCCTCGGAGTAATAACGGGAAAGGTCAAGAGTCGGGGAACTGTTTTCATAGAGGTAATTAAGGGGAGATGGGCCGGGGTTTTTTTGTGTTGGCCGTCCTATTAATTACTATATTTCTGTATGTCTTAGTTTTCTCACTAGACCTCCATCAAGCTTAGAAAAACACCCCCTAGACCCCTCTTCAAGACAAATTTGTACATTTTTCGATAGGAATATGTCCCGGCCGAAGACAGATTCCTCTTAAAATTACAAGCTCGCTATCGCTCGCCAGAACAAAAATAGACACCTAAATAGCACAAAAGGTCTAAACATTGATAACGAAATGGGGCGAAAGGTGTTAAAATTGCCAAACTAATGGGTCGAACGTCTTAAAATCTCAAAACCAATAAGGCTAAACACGATGGAGAAAAGGGACCATAAAACGGCCTATGTCCCCTTAACCCTTTCACGCTCATATGACGCAGAGGTTGCCAGATTAGCAATAAGAAAGAGTTCTCTCACTCTTATAATTACCTCTCGCAAATTAGTTTTCTGCCCACAGCTAACTCAAAGACAACTGCAGAGGTTGAAGTAAGTGAACTAAATGTTTCTAAATACCCCTGATGGTAACAGGCTTTAAAGTATCTCCAATAGGCTCAAAATCGCGTCATATGTCTGAGAGGGTTAAGTAACACCCCGTTCTTAATAACATATAAATAATGCAGTGGACAGACCAGACTCTCTATAAGTTAACCCCTTCTGTACCGACGCCGTCCCTGTAACTTTATTCTGGCTACTAGTATACGATTTTATGCAGTTTAAAAAGGACTTCCAGCACTTAACAGGCTTCGAACTATCTCGCTCAACCCTTTTTACCACCACAGATCCTTCTTAAACTATACAAAACTATACAAAATCGTCTAAATATAGCTAGAATAATACACAAAGACGTCATCGGTACAGAAGGGGTTAAGCTGCGTTTTGACAGTTTATTCTAGCCATCATTGGACGATTTTGTACAATTTAGGAAGGATCTGTGGAAGTTAAAGGGGTAAAAAGTGGCCGCATCAACCCCGTCTTCTATATACCCTTCCTATTCAGAATAAAATCGTCTAATGGTAGCCAGAATAAACTGTTAAACGCGTCATAATCCTCAAGGGGTTAAGAGGGGATGGGCTTATTGATTTGCTCATTTATGTATGTTTTTATTATTGTTCTACTTTCCTCCCTAGACCTCCATCAAACTTAACAAAACATCCAGTATATCCACATTCTAGATTAATTTGTAAATTTTTCGGTATAAAAATGTACAGGCCCGCTTTAGCTCGCCAGGAACAAAATCAACACCTAAATGGCACGAAAGGTCACAATATTGACAAATAAATGGGGTTAAAGGCCTTAGAATCGCCAAACTAATAGGGCGAACATCTTATAATCTCAAAATAAATGGGGCTAAACTAGTAAACATGGACACACTTGCCCTGCTCTTGACCCTTTCCGTTATTGCTCTGAGGGAAAACTATACAATCCCAATATATATCCTATAAGTTTTATCATTTACTTGTTATATCATCCTATACCTTTATTAACCCTTTGGAGATTATGACTCGCTTTGACAATATATTCTGGCTAACATTAGACGATTTTATATAGCTTAGGAAGGATTTGTGGGAATTATTAGGGTAAAGACTATCTCAATTAACCCTAGGTATTCATATGCGGGTTAAAGTTACTGAATTCTGAATTGATGGTGTAAGATACACAAATAATAAAGGTGAGGATATATGTTAGTGGTAGGTGATGGGAAATGTGGGGATATGATTAGGACGTTAAATTTTGTTTGTATTTTTATATTTATATAGTTATATATTTATTCATTTTTTATTTTGTTTTGATTTGTATGTCTCAACCTCGGGACTGTAAGCTCTTCAGAAGCCTGTAACTCTTGCGTGGCCCATAAGTTATCGATTGAAGCTTCGAGGTGTTAGGTGCTGCTTATGTGTCGCACTAGTGTCTAGATGGTCACAGTGGAGCTTCAAAGTGTTGGTTGCTTCCTTTCTGCCACACTTGATGACACCTTGTTTATACATGTCACTTGATTTGGGTAGTTGTTGTGGTGGGAACGGTTCATATAAAAGTTGGACAACATAAGATGAGATGCATACAAACCGATGCTATTAAGCTTCATAATTGCAGATGTAATATTACAATTTATTGTGAAGAACACATATATTCACGGCTCTTTATGGTTCTTTGTATAGCTATAGTTCTCAATACAAATAGTTATTTTTAACTGGTGTCAACAAAATTATTGTTTTCGAAGGCAATAATGTCTGCAAAAAAGGGAAACATGATCTGTTGTCTAGCTAAATTGATAATGCGTGTATCCCTCTCTTGGCTAAGGAAAGTAAAGAGTCAATACTAATCATAACATTACTGTATATACTAGTATCAGTTGGCTTTAATTAAAATGAGTTGGTTATATGCTGATGATTTGGTGTATGTATGTGAAGATATATAGAGTGTATGGTAATACATTATGCAAAACAGTGTATGATTTGGTGCATCGGTGTGTGATAAGGCTAATATAACAAAGGCGATTGAGTGAGGAAATGTATTAATGGAAGTAGGGAATACAAGAACTTGTAATGTATTAATGGAAGTAGGGAATACAAGAACTTGTAATGTATTAATGGAAGTAGGGAATACAAGAACTTGTAATTAGTAGTAGGAGTATTAATGGAAGTAGGGAATACAAGAACTTGTAATGTATTAATGGAAGTAGGGAATACAAGAACTTGTAATGTATTAATGGAAGTAGGGAATACAAGAACTTGTAATTAGTAGTAAGAGTATTAATGGAAGTAGGGAATACAAGAACTTGTAATGTATTAATGGCAGTAGGGAATACAAGAACTTGTAATGTATTAATGGCAGTAGGGAATACAAGAACTTGTAATGTATTAATGGAAGTAGGGAATACAAGAACTTGTAATGTATTAATGGAAGTAGGGAATACAAGAACTTGTAATGTATTAATGGAAGTAGGGAATACAAGAACTTGTAATTAGTAGGAGTATTTCCTGCATGTGTAACTTGACAATCTCAAATATTGCTTTGAAGTAACTTTGTTGAGGACCGACTATAACATATTGAGTGAAGCTTGAGATTGGAGGGATAATAGTGAATTAATACAGCTGTGCATATTATGATCACCTTTTGTGTTCCTTTTAATAACTTAATTATGTATCCTCTTTAATTTACCTATGACATTTTATAATTGCCATAATATTTCTGTATCCTGTAGGTTACACTAACCACGAACAATGCTGTGAATTATATTCAAATAATATATTTAAAGCAATATAATCATTACGTGGGTTTCCTTTTAATGAAACACGCCATGATTATGAAAATCTGTAGCACGAGTTAAGTTGCTGTAACATATTTCTATAAATTATATTGTGATTTGTAACCTATTTCAGCCGTATGAAGAAGTACTCCAGCTTCCTTCACATAATATATTCAGCGTAGGTAAAATATCCCATAATCAAAATGTTAAATATATTTTCATTCCTTTGATTCGTAAAATTATTGTTCGAACATTAATATATCATCGAGTCGTATCAAAAGTCAAATACATATTCGTCATTTGATACAAAAAATGCTCTACTAAATTTGTATGCATGTATTCTATTGAGACCAAGCCAGTTCCTTTCGCATTAAGTAGTTTGCGTGAGCGGGGAAATTGGAGCAAATGGCCACTACGCTGGAAAGCTTTTTAATACTAAAAAGCTTTGCTCCTGCTTGAAATGTTCAGTCATGTGTTATTCAAGCTTTTATATTGTATTTATTTATGTATTTATTTTATTTTTTCAAGATTTCGTTCACCTTTTAGTGGCGTTGGTGAAAATAGATCAACACACTTTGATTTGGTATAGATTTTTTTTTTTTTGGGAGGGAATGATGACTAATACTATACCCTGTTCCAAATTAGTAGTCCAGAAATCGTGAACCCTAACCTCTGAACTCAAATAGGGATAGAGTAATTGGGCTGTAAATGTCCACACTTATTCCCTGGTTGGCTCTTCCCAAATGGTGAAACAATTAGCTCAGTCACTCTAGTCGTTTGTGAGTTATAGAGGTTAATGTTCAAGAGTTTCTCCTACTTACTTGGAATTGGGTATAGGAGGAAATATAATGGTGCTTCAATTGATTTGGGTAATATGAAAATGAAACTCAACTTATCTACCCCTCTCTCTTTCGATAGGAATTCAGTACCCATTGTTTGTTCGGTTTTCCCAGATGTTGGTGTTTTATGCAGGTGAATTATACAATCGCCTTGGCGTATATTTTTGCATAATTATGTATGGATTTTTCTATCATATTTTTTTTAGTTCCTCCCTAGACTTCCAGCAAGCTTTAAAAACAACCCCAAGACCCCCTTTCAAAATAGATTTGTAAATTGTTGTTATAGAAAAATATCCCGGCCTTATTACAGGCATGCTATCGCTCGCCAGGAAAAAATCGACACCTAAATATTGCATGAAAGGTCTTAATATTGGCAAAACATCGGGTAAACGTCAATAAATCTCAGAACTAATGGGACCAAACATGAGGGAGAAGGGGGCCGGAAAAAACAACCACACCCCTTAAACAATCGACCTAAATAACTCAAGGTCGAAAAAATGTCATGTTCCTCAATTATTCAACAGATTGTCTAGCTCTGCCCTGCATGACGTTTTACTATTTATCTATAACGTGTTCCGCTTGTTTCACTCATATTTTATTGTTTATGAACGCGATTATCTTTTCTATATAGACTCCTTTCACTCTTGCGTTTACATTTTTGTATTCTGACGTTATAAAGCCAGCGTGTTTTTGACCAACTCTATATATCTAAACCTTTCTCGTTTGCCTTCATAGGATGCCCCTTATCTCTCTCCTCTCTCATATGCCTTTTCTTTTCTTCCATCTATACCCTCTTTCCATTTATGCTGCCATCACTGTATAATGTATTACTATATATTGGAGCGAATATATCGTGCGTCACCTTTCATTGACACTACATATATTTATTGCATTCTGTTGTGCAAAACTACCCGGAGACTGTATTAATCATATTATTCCTCTCGTTGTCTAATGGGTTGTTTACTGTTTTCCTGGAAAACAGTGGAGAGAGTTATTCATATTGGGATTGACGTACAGTACTGGTAATTTTGTGTTTACATATAACGTGCTGTACGTCCCCTGTAGTTCTCTCTCTCTCTCTCTCCCCGTATGTGTCCTCGTATTGCCATCACCCTCCATCTCCCAGTCTCTTCTCTCAGCCTCCTACTCCACGTCCTTCCTCTCTCCTTCTCTCTACGTCTCCGGCTTTTACCCTTGAATTCCCTCTTTTGGTTCCATTATGCTCAAGCACACACGCACACGAACACACACACACACACACACACACACACACACACACACACACACACACACACACACACACACACACACATACATACACATAGAGTGGGGGAGCGAGAGGGTGGTTTTGAGTTTGGTTTCTTTAGAGGTTTACAAATTCAAAATACTATAATCATACACATGCTGATAACTGTACAAGCCAATCCACTCCCTGCTACGTATATCGCCTTGTTTCTTCATAAACAAACTCGTATATATTTCTTAGTGTGTTTGTTCTCTTTTGTTTTCTTCACTGAACATTTTCTCTCGAATTTTTTTCTACGGTCGTTGTATCCCCTTGACAATATTGTCCACCTTGTTATTTTCCGCCTGACACTCTACTCTCTGGCCTTACGATCTCCTTCCTTCCTTTCTTGCTTCCTTCCTTCCTTTCTTGCTTCCTTCCTTCCTTCCATCCTTCCTTCCTTCCTTCCTTCTTGTCTTCCTTCTTTTCTTTCAGCATTCCTTTCTTCCTTCCTTCTTAATTTTTTTGTTTCCTGCCATTTTTCCTTCCTCTACTTTTCACTCCATTCCCTTCCTTCTGTGTATAGATTTTTAGCTTCTTATCCTTCCTGCCATGCTCTCTATTTCTCTCTCTCTCTCTCTCTCTCTCTCTCTCTCTCTCTCTCTCTCTCTCTCGTATAACTTTTTTTGCCCTGACTCATTTTTCACAGGCCGTCTCATTGCCCAGACTTCATGTTCACATCTCTTCTCCCTGCCTCCCTCTCCTTCTCTCTCTCTCTCTCTCTCTCTCTCTCTCTCTCTCTCTCTCTCTCTCTCTCTCTCTCTCTCTCTCTCTCTCTCTCTCTCTCTCTCCTTTCTTTTTATGTTTGTATTTCATTTTGCCTTGGTCCTCCATCTTATGCTATACAGGACACATATTCATTACATGGAAGGTCAGATGAAGGACGTACACGAAGTTAGTGAAAACACGATTCTTACACCCTCCAGGCGACCTCTAATCATGAAAAATGAAGCAGTTAGTTTTAAGCTGCTCTGAATTTAACCCTCTCAAGGTACGATGACGCAATTCCTTTCTGTTTGGCTATTATTAGACGATTGTAATCAGATTACGAAGAGTATATGGAGTTAATGGAGATCGTTCTTACCCTTTTCATTCCCACAGATCCTTCCTAAGCTGTAAACGATCGTCTAATGATATCCACAATAAACTACTAAAATGGGTTTAAATCTTCAATGCGTTAAGAAGGGTGGGAAGGTACTGTGAGAAATGATATGTGGGAAAGAGGTGATTTGTGGTGTTAAGGGGGGATGGTTAACTTTTTGGGCGATATTTGCATGTATTCATTATTTTTCTAGTTTCCTCCCTAGACCTCCATCAAATTAAAAAAAAAAACGTCCATTACATTCCCCTTCTAGATTAATTTATAAATTTTTCGGTAGAAAAAAATCCCGGCCGAAGGCCGGTTCTTCCAACATTACAGGCTCACTATCGTTCGCCAGGGAAAAAATCGACACCTAAATAGCACGAAAGGTCTAAATATTGACTAATAAATGGGGCGAAAGGTCTTAAAATCGACTAACTAATGGGGCAAACATCTTAACATCTGAAAAGTAATGGGGCTAAAGCCGCTAAACACGAGGAAGAAAGTGGTCCAGAAAACCGGCCCATGTCCCCTTAATTAATTTGGAAAAAAAGATAAGGGTAGACTGAGAATATAGGGTTGTCATAGGAAAGAACATCCAGACGATCATGATTTGAAAAGGTGGCACAATTGATGCTAATTTAACTGAACATGCATCATAAAATTATCTATAAAACTATGCGAGGGATGCACCATTCCCTCTTAGACATCAGGGGACAAATTGATGCACATACTGTATATTGAATTGCTGCTGATTCTTGTTTGATTTAATTTGGATATTAATAAATTGCCTCTGTCTGCATTTGGCCCCCCACAGCCTGCATCTCTCTATCTATCTCTCTCTCTCTCTCTCTCTCTCTCTCTCTCTCTCTCTCTCTCTCTCTCTCTCTCTCTCTCTCTCTCTCTCTCTCTCTCTCTCTCAGAGCGTGTTGTTATTCGCAGTATCTCCCAGAGGAACTTGTCAACATGCCCCACATACAGTAGAAGCCACGCTGATAAACACCCAATATGTCTCGACTTTGTGTTTTAATTCCATGTTTAGTTTAACTCCCAATTCATTGAGAGGTGGTCGGATTCAGATAGTTAATTGGAGTGTCGAATAGGCCTTCAATCAGAACGTTGTGTTTAGCTTAAATGAAAATAATTGATAGTTCGTATTATCTAATTTGCACACGCACATTTTGAAACTGATTAACCCCAGGTGTTACTCAGTTACTCAGTTACTTGTTCGTCAAGGGGAATCCACGCAATGCGAGCTAAGCTCATTATTATCGCGCCTCCTTAACTGGGAATGTATTGCGTGAAATGCATGTTAAGTGTTTTATGTACTGTTGGAATGGCTGTGGATGTGTGTGTAGTCTGTATTTTAGCCAATTGGCGACATCGGAAACGAAGGCTTAGGGTGGATCTGTATGGTACCATTCTCACTATAGACGGTACCGTCTCGCCCGAAGGCTTAGGTAGCCATCAGCTTAGGTGAACCATATGATACCCATCTCGCTTTGTACCATTTTTGCCAACCCCAGATGGGACGTCACAACGTCGTCCACTTATTCCAGGTACCTATTTACAGCTAGGTGAACTGAGGCTAACACATGAAAGGAGACAAGCCCAATTTGTCTCCGCCCGGCCGGGGATTGAACCCCCGACCCCTCGTGTATGAGACGAGAGCTTTACCTACTAGGCTACGGGCTGTGGTGGAGTGGTCTTGCCACTGGCCTGGTAATCCAATGGTCCCGGGTTCGAATCCCGATATATCAATGGGAAGATATTATTGGGATGGAATTTGTGCTGTAACTAGTATCAGTGCATTACCACAAAGCCCACCGAAACCCAAAACAAAAAATATCCTCATTGTTCCCTGATTAAATAGCACTGTATGAATATTCCCATATTCAAAATATGCTACAGGGGGGCAATGCCTAGTGAGTTCATTGCTCAATAGGTGGCGTTCTGAGAGTGAGGGTCCGAGTCTAGGTGGTGAGACTGTGAAGCACGAAGGTGGAGCGGCTTCAAAGATGGGGCTGCTTCGAGCCGTGAGTTGAACTATAATGCTTCACGTGTCTCACTCTCTAGACTGGAACAAGACTTCAAAGGCTTCATCGTGTTGAGCGGTTGGATGTGCAGGCTCTCGGCCTATGCCCGAGAGGGAGTAGTTGAAATATAGAAAAAAATAGAAAACAAATTTAGTACCGGTTACGTCCTTCTATTACGTGCTGGCAACTATTAGACAATTGGATTCAGTTTAAAATGGGCCTTCAGCAATCAACAGGCTTCAAACTATCTCATAAACCCTTTTTGCTACCACAGATCCTTCTTAATCTGCACAAAATCGTTTAACTATAGCTAGAATAAAATTATAAAGGCGTCGCCGGTGCAGTAGGGATCAAGGAACGTTAAATATAAAGTATATACTTAGGAAATTGACATAAATCAAATTGCATCATAAATAAGCTGTAATTTAAGATATTATATTCATACTAATTGTCAATGCATAAGCAGCTTAAAATTACTGTCCTTGAATTCAAAATGTTCGGCGTTATTTTGTTTTGATTCATCTATGTTTGTCATTGTATTCCAGGTTACGTTTACCTCCCAGCACCTTCATTCACTCACTTTATGTATCCTTACTTCAAACATAATTTCCTCCCCCCGAGTGTACTTTCTTTGGTCGCAATGTTTATCTTATTCTACTTTATACTCGTGAGCCTTTCATATATGTGTATATATATATATATATTTAGCTCTGCCCTCGATCTAAGAATCCTAAGGGGGGTCACCTGCTTGTTTTTCTTTCTCTCAGTTCTCTCTTTCTCTGACATGTATCCATTCGGCCACATTCGGCCAACTGTTTTAAGACTTTTATCCCCATCCAGGAGTAGATGTCTTCCTGGCGAGCGATAGCGAGCCAGCATTGTATGGAGAAATCCGGCTTCGCCGGAGAAATCTTTCTATAATTGTTTTTACAAATTTAGCCTGCTGCCAAAACAAAAATATATATATGCTTGCTCGTTACCGCTCGCCAGGAAAATATCGACACCTGGATGGAGGTAAAAGTATTAAAACAGTAGGCTGAATGGGGCCGAATGGATACAAGCCAAAGGGAGAGGGAGAGAAAGAGAAAAAAAGCGAGGTGGGCCCCCTTATTTTTGTTTTGTCAAACGCTATTTAATCCTTACAGTACCTGTGTCGTTCTGTTAACTTTATTCTGCTTACTATACGACGATGTGCTTAAGGGGAGATTTCCACTTGAGGGATTTTTTTCTTAACCCCTTTCTCCCTCAACTCCACTGCTATTGAGATTTTAAGACGTTCGCCCCATTAATTTGTCGATTTTGAGAACTTTCGCCCCATTTCTGTCAATTTTTAGACATTTAGTGCCATTTAGGTGTCGAATTTTTCCTGGCGAGCGATAGCGAGCCTGTAATGTAAGAGGAAACGGCCTTCGGCCGGGACATTTTTCTGCCGAAAAATGTACAAATTTATCTTGAAGAGGGTCAAGGGACTGTAATTGTTAAGCTTGATGGAGGTCTAGGGTTTAACTAAATACCTCCCCTTAAGTTTCAAAAGGGCCTCCACCAATTGACAGGTTTTGAACTATCTCACTTAACTCTTTTTACTAACACAGATCCTTCCTAAACTGTACAAAACCCTCTAAATAGAATAGAATAAAATATAATATAATAAAAAGACGTAACTTGTACAGAAGGGGTTAATAACCATATAATAATAAATCCTGTAATTATGTTTGTCTTGCAGTTTTCCAACAAGCTTATTATTGCTTGTCTTCTTCTTTGCTCTAGTTAATAGATTTCATAAGTTCTTATGATTCTTAACTAGAAATATATCATTATTATCCGAATATCATAGCTAATAACACTTTGGTTTCAAGCTATCCATAACTCCTACCTTGATATTTGAGAAACGGGTCGCTAAACTGCTGACAAAACTCAACTAGTAAAATTAATAGAGTCGACCAATTGAGGAAAATGCTGCAACAATGTTGGTATACTGGCCTGCATTAGGGATTGAGGGCTCGTGGTTATCCCGTCCTTTATGTTACAGGAACTGGCAAACTTACGATACAAAACTGATGGATTCTTGGAAATTATATTTTTCTATATTTATTTCGAAACTTTAAGAAAAGTTTTACACCATTTAATTTTACTAGATATGCTCGATTTGTTTTGTCATATGTTTAGTCAACGCTATAATCATTTCCGATTATTACATTATTTTCTAGCATTTTGAAGGATTTATATGCTGTATATATATTCTTATAAAATGTTTGTGTTGCTGTTTTTTTGTGAAAATGTATTTGACAGGTGATGAACCTTTACCATGCAGATTGACTGGTAATATAGGTGATGGGTGAAACATACTGTATGTAGAGTTATCGTGTTATTATGAACCGGATATTTTGCAAACTATTCCGTTCGCACTACTCTCGTTTTGTTTTGCTTACACTTTGATGTTGTCCATGTTAGGAGAAATATTTAGTTAAGGGTATGTTAAGTTCAGTTTGTTCATGTTTGCCATAATTGATTTATATGTAATTAATCCCTTTAATAACATAGCGTCATATCCATTATATGTATTGCCAACTCTAGGAGATTTGTCTTCGCCTATAAAATACCTTCTTTGAATTAAATGGTTAAGGCAAATCTGGATTACATCTTTGTGGACCACTAAACCCTCCTGGTCTGTTTAATAGCCGGAATAAGTGAAAAATAATGAGGTATGGTACACTGAAAGGAATAAACTTTAGGTAGTACTCGCCGTTTTTTTTTTTTTTTTTATATATTAATTAAAGTGTTATTATATTTTTTTAGTTTCCTCGTTAGACCTCCATCAAGCTTAGAAAAACACCCCCTAGACCCACCTTCAAGATAAATTTGTATTTGTTTCGGTAGAAATGTCCCGGCCGAAGGCCAGTTCGTCTTAAAATTACAGGCGAGCGATAAATCGACACATAAATAACACGAAAGGTCTTAGAATTGACAACGAAATGGGGCGAAGGGTCTAAAAATCGCCAAATAATTGGGCCGAACATCTTAAAATCTCAAAACTAATTGGGCTAAACACGAGGGAGAAAGAGGTTCAGAATAACGACCGATCACCCCTTAGTTAAGCCCAAATTAAATAAGGATTGTTGTGGGCAACTATGAATGTGGAGATGTGACTGAGCATATTTATGGTTAACCCCTTCTGCACAGACCCGTCCTTTTAAAATCAATCTAGCTATTATTAGACGATTGTATTCAGTTTATAAAGGGCCTCAGGCAATTAACAGGCTTTGAACTATCTCACTTGACCCTTTTTACTAGCACAGATCCTTCTTAAACTGCATAAAGTCGTCTAAATATAGCTAGAATAAACTTCTAAAGAGGTTACCGGTACATACGGGGTTAAGGGGCGGTTTATAATTTGCTCCCTTGACCTCCATCAAGCTTGAAATAAACCCCGCCAATACCTCCCTTAGAGGTAATATTTAGGTTTTTCTGAAGAAGGATGCTGCGGCCAAAGCCCGGTTCCTCCTAAATTACAGGTTCGCTATCTCTCGCCAGGAAAAATCGACACATACAGGTAAATGGCACAAAAGGTCTACAAATTGACAACAATCGAGATTAAAAGTCTTAGAATCGCCAAACTAATGGGCCGAACGTCTTTAAATATCATAACTAATGGAGCTAAGCATGAGGTAGAAAGGGGTCCAGAAAAAAACTCGCAAGTGGAAACCTCCCTTTGAGGAAAACGACCATTAACTATTAACAAATGCCATAGCTGGTGTTGTGAGAGATGATGAAACATGTACACTCGCTCCAAGAAGTATCTGCACCCCTAACCTGATCATCTGATGTGTACAGCTTGATAGTGTTGGCACCTCTGCCTGCAACTATATCCATGTGTCAGAGACGATCGTCTCTGACACATGGATATAGTTGCAGGCAGAGGTGCCAACCCTAATGAGCTGTACACAGCAGATGATCAGCATAGGGGTGCAGATACTTCTGTGAGCGAGTGTACTTTGTTTGAATATATAATTTTTATTCAAAAAAAATCCCATGTGAAATACTGTTCTTGTACAATACAACATTTAATTAGAGCTGAATTAAATTAACTGAATGTCATAACTACTCTAAATGTGAGTGTTAATCTGCGGAAAGTGGTTATTTGATTTTTTTTTTCAGTGTTTACGTTACCTCAATAATGTAATTAAAACAAAACAAGCGCTCTTCAATTTACTAGACCAACATATTAGTTATCATTAAAATCAAACTGGGATCACAGGTTAGGTTGTGTATTGACACGGTGTTGGTGGTGTAATGGTTTAGATGCTTATGTTCTGGGTGTGGTGTCCCGAGTTCGAATCCTACGAGGACCACATGCTTTCATTAATATATTCAAGTGCATTGGGGTTTGTAATGGAGGATTAATGTAAAATTCTTGGTATAGTTGCCTATAGAGTTTCTGGTGAGTTAATTACTATACCTAATCTAGGACAGAGGCACTACCACAGTCATATTATCTATGTTTCTCAGAGTTTATTTCTCAAGATGGAACGTCACAAATCTCCACATATCCCCCCCCCCCCCCCCCTGGTTCTTAGTTACTACTAGTAAACCAGATATATTGGGTGTGAGAATGTTGCCCATCAATCATTCTTCGAAGCTGCATGAACACTTATGGTTCATTGTTTTGGGCGATGTTTTCATGTGTTTATTATATGTTTAGTTTCCTTCCTAGACCTCCAACAAACTTCATAAAATAACCCGAGGACCCCCCTTCAAGATATATTTTTACATTCTTCGGTAGAAAATGTCACGGCCGAAGACC
This sequence comes from Paralithodes platypus, assembly GCA_032716605.1. Classification (NCBI taxonomy): domain Eukaryota; kingdom Metazoa; phylum Arthropoda; class Malacostraca; order Decapoda; family Lithodidae; genus Paralithodes; species Paralithodes platypus. The sequence continues at coordinate 25,638,161 of CM064497.1, read as the reverse complement.
GGTTCCTTCTAGATTACAGGCTCGCTATCGCTCGCCAGGGAAAACACTTTAATGACACGAAAACTCGTAATATTGACAAAGAAAAGGGGCTAAAGGTCTTAAAATCATCAAACTAATGGGCCTAGCGTCTTATAATTTAAAAACTAATATGGCTAAGCATGAGGGAGCAGGGGGCCCAGAAAAACGATCCATCTTCCTTTTAAAGGTGTTGGTGCTATATGGAAATAGTAATGCCTTGATTACAGAAAAGGTTTTGGGCTATATCTAAACAAATTCGAACCATTATCATATATATTTTATTTATTTATACATGGTAGACGTTAACAAATATTGTTTAATGATTTAATAGCACTTTTGTATTTAACAACAATTCCCATACGTATTCATGCATTCATTCTGTACACACTTATTAATCAAATTCCTTGAGATTAACCTAGATGATTAGCTTTTTCCAGACCATATTTTATTTATGATTTTAATTAGGGCTCATGTGTTGTTGATGTGTGTGTTTCCAGGGTGTGAGTACAGCTTCCTTGTCTCTCTTGTACCCATACAGAATGTTATCGAAATGCACGTCTGGCACAGTGAAAGGTGTAATGCCATGGTGGTTTTTATAGTTCTATAGTTGAACATTCCACAAAATTGTCAGTCCTATTTGCTGTCAGTGAAAGTCGTAATAGTCTTCAATATTACAGATAGAGCAGCTTGAAAGCCATGACACATGGCTTAAACCCTACCTTTCAGAAGTTCTCGTAAACACCTAAAACACCAGATGTGTTTCAATATGTACCGGGTTCAGCCTTTCATCTCACCAAAGCCTCCTTTACCATGGCAGATTGCCAATGATTTGTGGGTCTGCAACAGGTGGTTGTTCTTGCACTATGAATTGGTGTTTCTATTTGAATGTATTTGGCTTAGGCATTTACTGACGATAAGTATGGGAAAGGCCTAATACGAATTGCTTTAGATTTCTTCATTGAATTCTTTTGTTTGTGTATAATTTTATGATTACTACAAATACTGTATTAAAGTAAATAATAATGACTATAAACCTACCATGTACAGTATATACATATAGGTAGATAACACTCTAGCGCCGTGTACGATATAATAATTTGCGATGATGACATTAATTGTTAGCATTTTAAAGGATTGATATGCTGTACAAGCTGATATATATTTATGCCTGCGTTGGTTAGGAGGCACTTGGAAAGAAGAGGGTGAAAAGGAGAAGAAGAACAAAGAGAGGACAGATTGTGAAGAAAGAGGAAGAGACTGAGGAGAGAGAAGAGTGTCTGAAACTTACTACTGGGCGAGAACATCAGAGGAGTGGAAGGAGTTGAGGAAAACAATCTAACACAAATTAGGACACAGAAAAAGACGAATAATAATACTACTACTAATAATAATAATTGAAGTTGCAAGCAACGTTGTCCAGGCTTCGAGCGATTTTGCACGCAGGGTATTGTGGTGGATACAAGAGCTGTGTCACAGATATCAAAAGATCATTTAACTTATCGGGCATGGAGAAACTACAGCCATTTTGGCTGTGGACATTTAGGAGTGTAGCTCTTTTGGTTGTGGCCGTTGATGAGTGTGGCTGTTTTCTGGTTGTTGCCATGTAAGTGTGGCCATGAATTTTCTGATTATATTATAATTTTGACTTTTGTTTTAGCCTTTGTGGCATTGTCCTTATATAATTAGGTTATTACTTCAGCATTACAAAATACAACACTGTACTGTACTTTATTATATGGTTTGAGCACTTTTTACCTAAATTAACATATATATTGTTTGATTATCCAGGAGAAGTCTTAGAAATAAGCTGACATGGAGGAGTTTCACTCGTGTAGATATATTATTGGGCTAGGAATAGCTATATTATGGCCTAGATGTAAACATATGACCATGTATAATTATGACAAAAGTAGTATAATTTGATCATTCCTACATATTGAAAAGCACTTAAATTTAAGTAAAGTACATAACGTAAATAATGTATAATTATATGGAGGTGACACATTCGTGAATAAATGTTATGTAAACGTAAGGAAGACATCCATAAATGAGCGAGAGAGAGAGAGAGAGAGAGCGCGGGATGGGTTTGGTGAGAAAGGGATCTTCCGTGTGTGGGCTGATCGGCTCTCTGCAGACCCCCGTTTTCCTATGTTCTCATTTGTAAGAGAGAGAGAGCATGGAAAGAGAGACTAGGATGTTGTAATCGTAAGGAAGATAGCGATAAATGAGATAGAGAGAGAGAGAGAGCTGCCTAATTTGTACAGAGGTGCAAACAAAGCAGAGCAAAAGAGAGAGTGATTGGCTGTGCATGGGATTTGCCTCTCTTCGTTTGGTAACAGAGTTGTAGATATGTGGAATAGGCTGTCGAGTGTCTTGTGTGGGCCAATTGGCTCTCTGCTGACTCCCATTTTCTTATGTTCCTATTTTTTACAATTATATCTTGGTTGCAGGTTTATGATAACATTGGTGTATAGTAAGTAGTGTAAGTAACATATAAAGCTTGTCCTGAGCCATGTAGGGGAGTATATATTATAATGTGTTGTTTTACTGGCTTATTTTGGAATATAGTGGGAGCTTAGTTTTATAGTTGTCCATACTGTGACGCTTTTCTTTCTTCTAGTATACTACAATATGTGTTTTATGTGTATGGAGACAAAACGCAGGCTGCTTGTAACGAGTGCCCCCCCCCCCCCCCCCGAAAAAAAGCCAAAAGAGTGACAAAGAGCCACAGTCAAGGGAGTTTGGGGTCAAAATGCCTAGACACACAAAGTTTGAAGCAATATAAGTAATAGGATGAAAGACAGATTGAGGAGGAGAGTTCCAGATTTCACTTGTTGAGTAGAAGAAAGACTGAGAAATTTGCAAAGTTTTGGGTTCGAAAGTTGGACAGACTAGGAGTGGGACTGTGTTGAAAGGCCGCAAGGGAGGGGGTATGCTCTGAGAGAACTATGTAGAACACTGATGCGATAGAAGAGTGAAAGAAAAACTATTGTAAGCAGTGTATTTGTTTTATATGTAAGTGAGGGAGACAAAAGGCAGAACTGCCGGTAGCGAGTGCCTCCCCCAGAGTTGAAAGAGTGACCGGGATAAAATCAAGGGACATTCGAGCCAAAATGCCTGGACACACAGAGTTTGAAGCAATTTAAGTCATAGAAAGAGGGAAAGACTGATTCTGGGAGAGTTCCAGAGCTCGACTGTTGAATAGAAGAAGGATTGGGAGTATCGTTTCACTCTTGGGTTGGAGAGTTGCACAGAGTAGGGGTGGGATTGTGTTGCAAGACGGGTACTATGTACCCTACGTAGAGGAGGTGGTATACACTGGGAGAGCTCTGAGGAACACTGATTATTGTAGTAGCGATAGAATAGCGAGAGAGATGCAACATTGCGGCGAAGAGAGAGAGGTTGCAGAGAGTTGGTGAGTGGACGGGAGTTAAGGATGCGAAAGGCTTTCCTTTCTACTGTATCTAGGAGTACTGTATATAGGGCATTATATAATCAACGGAATACAATCCTAATAAAACTTAACTTTCACAGTTAATGAATAAATTGTATATATCGTCTAATTATAGCCAGCATTAAGTGCACACATCGCTGTCGAATATTGAAATAAAGGGAAAACACATTATATCAATGTTGTTTCCCTTTGTCAATCATATTAAAGAACACTAAGTATCCATACAAGTAGATTTGTTTTCAGTGAGGTTCGGTTTGAGCATGCTTAAAGTAATACGGATACTTTAACTTGGAATATCAGCTAAGTTACTGACTGAATTACGTTGTATAAATCTAAGTGTAACTGTGGTAATTCAATGTTCGTTTAGAGTGCATAATATACCACAATATGAGTACAGTATTTTACTATTTGTTTACATTTAGTTGTCGGAAGAGTAGGCCATAGCTATATTAATTGGGGATGGTAAATATTCTTGTTCATTGCTATTATAAGCTCTTTCAGTAAACATGACACAATTTGTCATTTTATTCTGGCTCTTATTAGAAGATTATAAGAAGCTTAAGAAAGGCCTATGGGAATGCATGGGAATAAATTTGAAATGTTATCCCGTGCATAGTGTTAGTTTTAAAGGGGAGAAGGTAATTGCACCTCATTTTAGGATGTACCTATTCAGTTTCCGATGGGGCGTTTCATTCTTGTTTTGTGGCTAGCAGTAGAGGATATTATTCTACTTTAGGAATTCACAGTGTAAAATAAGACATACCATGAAACAATCCAAGATGGTCTTCCAAAGCTGGGTACAATAAGTTAATGATGGCCAGAACAAAAGTGAAAGAGCGTCATTATATACTAAAAATAATTAACCACTTCAATCAGATAATACTTAATTTACATTATTACTATTACTGCCAGGCGAGCTTACTCTAAGTAGGAAGGATCTCGAGCGATAAACGGAGTAAATATTCTCATATTTAACCCTTTATGTCTGGTGCATCCTTCCTAAAGTTAATAACATCGCCTGGAGGAAACTAATCTATAATAAACGTTGCATGAATTATTACTATAGCCTTGATACAGTGTGTGGAACTTCTATCCATTGAGTTGACTATTGTATAAAGGATATGGGGATGTATTATCACAGTACGTCTATAAGTGAAATAATATAACGACCAACAACGTCAACAATAGTAATCCTCACATAGAAGAAAGGTCGATGAATGTTTTATAGTAAATCACACACACACACACACACACACACACACACACACACACTAGAATATGATAGAATGGGCAAAGCAAATGGAACACAGCGAACATAACACTCACACATTGCTTGACAATAAAGTAACACACGCGCACACACCAACACACACACACACACACACACACACACACACACACACACACACACACAGACCGCACTGACGTACTATGCAAAACACAGGTCTGCTTTAAAATGTTCGGTCTATACAATTTCTGGGGAGCCACAGACCAATATTTTGAATTCGTGGGTTATATTTTGTACATGAACATTCAGTATTTCTTCTTATATTTAAAATGCATCCATTCCAATTCATCTGCAAAGGTTTCAAGTGTATATGTCACAAAGAAAAAAAAAACACTCTTGCTTACGCCATTTGTATCATATCTTTTAGTAATTGTACTCCATTTAAAATTTTGTAATATAATTTAATATCTTATTAAACCTGAAGCTACCGGTACAGTAGGTTATATAATTTCACTGAGAGACATACTCTACCGATATTCATACAAAAATAACAATGAAATAAATGTCCCTAATGATGCCAATACTGTTATCGATGGCATAATTGGTTGCTCTGTTAGATGTATTGTCTTAAATCTTTATGGAAACTTGGATTTGTTTACAGAGCTCGTGAATTGTTCACTGATACAGTAAACGGATTATGCCGTTTCTAAGAATATTTATCACTGGTGTTTATTTTCAACTGAAGGTAAATTTGCCATGCCCTCATCTTGCTTACTCGTCTGGTTATCATTAGACTACCATATTATATTTTGGGAAGATCTCTATATATTAAGGGGAGACTAGTCGTTTTTCTGGTCCCCCTTCTTCCTCATGTTTAGCCCCATTACTTTTCAGATTGTATGACGTTCGGCCCATTAGTTTGGCGATTTTAAGACCTATTGCGCCGGGACATTTTTCTACCGAAAAATGTAGACATATCTAGAAGGGGGGTTTTGGGGATGTTTTGTTTTAAAGTTTTTGGAGGTTTAGGGAGGAAACTATAAAATTATGAATAAATAAAAACATCGACCAACAAATATGCCCAACACCCTTTAAAAATGGTCAAAATAGCCCCATAATATCCACTCATTCTTTCTTAGCCACTATAATACACGGGCATGGTGTTATGCTGAATCAGATAATATAAATGCAAATGAGGTTTACTGAGCAACAAATGTGAGAGAAATATCACCATAACTTCATAATGACTAAAGAGTTTGGTGCCAGTCTGTTTTGTCAACTATAACCGATTTAAGACTCTATTCTTTGAATCTGAAACCATCAATTATATTTTATTATTTTGAGGTGCATACACAAATAACATGCATATGACAGTGACATGCAGTGAACATTATAACTGTAAAAATGCGCCAATTAAGCTCAACCAAAACCTCTCTTTCTAGAAATATAATCTGGTTCATGAATCATTGACACCAATTAAAAATCAATGTCGGTAACGTTATCCACACTGGTATAGAAAGCTATATACAATTAATATTTTGTGTTAATAATAATAATAAATAATAATAAATATTTTGAAATATGCACATTGTGATAATACTGAATTGAAAACAGTTGTACAAACAACACTCATTAACGTTTGCATTTTACTTAATCGCACAACTGTTAATATATATTTGTTGCAAAACCAGGAAACTGCGAGACCACAAAAGAAAGAAGATACCGAGTTTTCTTCTCGCTCAACTTTTGAAGACTGACATTATCATATCTCTCGGGAGAAAAAGCAGCTAAGTTGTCGTCACAAGACCCCCACATTGTTGTGCTGCGTCTCCCTGGCCATAATGCCAGTGTAAGGAACAATTATGATCTACAGGTGATTAAGGGGAGTCACCTGCTATTTTGATCTTTCTCTCCTGTTCTCTTTCTCTGGCTTGTATCCATTCGGCCCCATTCAGCCAACTGTTTTAAGACGTTTACCCCATCCAGGTGTCGATTTCTTCCTGGAGAGAGATGTATGGAGACATTTTTCTATCGAAAAATTAACAAATTTAGCTTGCTGTCAAAACAAAGATATATATATGCTGGCACGCTACCGCTCGCCAGGAAAATATTAACACCTGGATGGGGGTAAACGTCTTAAAACAGTAGGCTGAATGGGGCCGATTGGATACAAGAAAAAGAGAGGGAGAGAAAGAGAAACAAAAACGATTGTTATTGTAAATTATTAATATATTTTATATATTAAGACCCAAATGAAACTATTAGTCATGGGGAGAACACTATGCCATAGATGATATTTGATTTCGCTGGGTGAACGTAAATATGTTAGTGTGTGTGAGTTACAGAGCATATAGACATAGGCATAGATATAGTGTGTCAATGTCTGTGGGTGCACGTGTGTGTGTTTGTCATGTGAAAAATATTGTTTTTAAGTCTATGTATTACAATAACTGAGTCAATAATCTCAGTCCAACACTATTTGTTCATGGCATGTACAGCTACTAACAAACGTTCGTGAGCTATTGGGATTTTCTTGATGAAAATATATCTATTTAGATTAATGTTTAACTCAAATCAGCTACGTATTAATAAATACATATATACATATAATAGAATATAGTTGATTTGATCTGAACATCAATCTAGATAGATACATTTGCATAAAGAAAATCACAAGAGCTGTACATGTTATTTACTAGCTATAAATTGGACACTGACAACCTCTGAAATTTTCGTTTCTCAAATAAACAAATATTTGTTCAGATGCACTGGCGAGGCAACACATAGCATTTTTTTTTTTTTTTTTTTTTTAAAAGAGACAATGAACGGAGGAAGGAAAAACACAGATAAAACAAAAAGGTCCATGTGCCTAAAAGGCATCCTCCATTCATAAAATGTTTGTAGCAACTGGATTTAAACATTTGTAGATTGTAAGTTTGTGGAAAGCAATTTAAGGGAAGTGAATTCCAAAGAGTAGTAGTTCTAGGGATAAATGAATTTTGATAAGCAGAAGTTCTGCATTGTGGAGGAGAAAGTGTAAATTCATGGGCGCTCTCAGCTTCCCTAGTTCTACGGGGAAAGATGTGGAGAGGCGGCACAATTGAAGCAAGTTCCTCGGAACAATTGCTGTGAAAATATCTGTAGAATAATGCAAGGGATGCAACGTTTCTTCGTATGGATAATGTAGGAAGGTCCTGTGTGATTGCAGGGTTATTGATTAATCTAATAGCTTTATTTTGAATGTTGTCCAACTGCCTCAATGCAACCACTCCACTTCCACTCCACAGAGGTGAACAGTAATCCATCTGAGAACGCACATGACTTTTATATATTACGGTCAACTGCTCGTCAGTGAAGAATTCTCGAACTCTGTACAGTAGTCCCAGTTTATTAGAGGCATTCTTAGCAATGCTATGGTTGTATTGGTGAACTCTTGCAAACATATATATTCGTAACAATTTTGTTTTTGTTTTTTATGGAGTAGCGGTCTGCTAATGTAACATTATTTTGTGGAACTTAGTACGACAGAACAGTATTACCAATATCTCCCTTAAATATATATATCCCATAGTTGCAAGTACTGTATACGAGTACAAGATAAGTCATGGCTATATTTATCATCAAGTTACCATTAACAGGAAACAAATGGTACAATCGGATCGAAACTTGTATTTCCAATGACAATAACAAAATATATCTAGCGTGAGATTGTGAGATAAGAAAGTACACTGACAATGAGAGTGCAGGCCTAGAGTGAAATGCAATGTCATAGAGAAATAATACCAAAGGAAACCGATAGCACAATGTCAGCGAATGATAGTGAAATATGTCTTCCCCCTCAATGTTCGCCCTCGACACCCCTATATAGCTCTCCCCTTGAACACCGGCTGAACAAACAGTTTAATGATCTGGGCTATCTTAAGGGGAGGCAGACCGTTCTTCTGGACCCCCTTCTCCCTAATGTTTAGCCCCACTAGTTTTGAGATTATAAGACGTTCGGTCCATTAGTTTGGCGATTTTAACACCTTTCGCTCCATTTCGTTGTTAATTTTAAGACCTTTCAAGCCATTTAGGTGTCGATTGTTTCCTGGTGAGCGATAGCGAGCCTGCAGTTTTAAGAAGACCGGCCTTCGGCCGGGAAATTTTTCTACCGAAAAATTTAAAAATTTATCTTGAAGGGCGGTCTAGGGGGTGTTTTTCTAAGCTTGATGGAGGTCCAGGGAGGAAAAAAAATATATATATATATATGAATAAATGAATTAATAGACCAAACAAACGGTCAGTCTCCCCTTAACAAAGTAAAAAATAATAATGGTGGAGCGTTCATAACTATATTTATGGATGGATGGTTACAGCAAATGGAGGGAGATACGAACAATGGAAAGATAAATAATTGGATGTGTAACAAGGATAATGTATAATTTTATGAACATGATACCTGGGTCCTTTAGTGGCACTCAAAATGTTGGACTAGTTGTAGCATTGTTTAGGAGGGTGACGTGCTTTATTTTGTCTTTCTTGGTTGTATCCAATCGGCCCCGTTCAGCTTACTGTTTTTAGACATTTATCCCCATCCAGGTGTCGATTTATTCCTGGCGTGCGATAGCGAGCCAGTATTTCATGAAGAATTCCGGCTTCGCCAGAGACATTTTTCTTTCGAAAAATGTACAAATCTAGCCAGCTGTCTAACACACTATCCAAAATTTGTAGATTTATAAATCAAGACCTGGATGGGAATAAACTTATTAAAACAGTAAGCTGAATGGGGCCAAATGGATACAACCAAGAGACAAATACAAAAAAGGCAGGTCACTCCCCTTAAAGCATACTAGCCAAATGTCAGCTTATTAGATGCTTTGATTCGGCTTTAAAGGGGCCTCCAGTAATTAAAAGGCTTCGAACTATATCACTTGACCCTTTCTACTAGCACAGATCCTTTCTAAGCTACACAAAATGCTCTAAATATAGCTAGAGTAAAATAATGTTATTATGTTTCTAGTCTCTCAGTGGGGATCGAACCATCGACCATCAGAACGATCGCCGACGCTTTAATCAATTCCACCACGGCAGTCTTATTAATTGATTAAAGCGTCGGCGATCGTTCTGATGGTCGATGGTTCGATCCCCACTGAGAGACTAGAAACATTTAGTGGCTCACGTGTATTTGTGATATATTCTCAATAATTGTATTATATTCCACTCCCAACACCAAACACTTTCCAATTAAATATTACAGTATGGGTTAAGGGGAGATATTTAGTTTGGTCTCTAGATATCCATCAAGCTTAAGATTACACCCCCTTGAGCCCCTTTCAAGATAAATTTGTACATTTTTCGGTAAAAAAAAAAACCGGTTCCTCTTAAATTACAGGCTCGCTATCGCTCGGCAGGATAAAATCGACACCCAAATTGCACGAAAGGTCTTAAAATTGATAGAAATGGTTCTTAAAATCATCAAAATAATGGGGCGAACGTCTTAAAATTAGAAAAGCAATGGGGCTAAACATGAAGGAGAAAGGAGTCAAGAAAAAACTCCCTCAAGTGGAAATCTCCCCTTAATGGGCAGTTTTTGGGGTCGTGTATTCCTGAATTTCTTAGTTTCCTCGCTAGATCTCCATCAAGCTTAGAAACCATCCCTTAGACCCCCCCCCCCCTCAAGATAAATATGTAAATTTTTCGGTAAATTGTCCTCTTAAAATTTCAGACTCGCAATCGCTTGCCTGGAAAACATCGACACCTAAATGGCACGAAAAATCTTAAAATTGATAACGGAGTTGGATAAAAGGTGTTAAAATCGCTCAACTAATGGACGGAACGTCATCAAATCCGCAAAAAATGGGGATAAACACGAGGGAGAAGGGGGACCAGAAAATCGCCTATCTCCCCTTAAACACATAGGTAAACTAGAGACCCTGTAATAAGAGGGCATGGCCAACTTTTTCTTTAGAATACATTTTGGTGTCAATTATCAAATAACGGAATTTTAATATAATTTGGATAATGTGGAATGTATAATCAAAGACCAAATTATACATCCTGTAGCAGTATTCCCGAATGTTTATTTTGGGTAAGGAGATAACAGAGTGTAAGGAGAAGAAAATATCACAAGTGGCACTAAGATGGCAAAGATTGGCCGAACTTTGTTTTGGTGCGTGGTGATGCAGTAAATAGCACATGATGTGGATAGAATCCTACCCCAACACATTTCTTAAGGGGAGGTTTTTAGTTTGTTTTCTACTCTTCCAGTAATCTTAAAATTTCACTCCCTTGAGCCTCTTTCAAAATAAATTTGTACATTTTTCGGTAGAAAAATGTCCCGGCTGAAAGCCGGTTCCTCTTATATTACAGGCTCGCTATCGCTCGCCAGGATAAAATCGACACCTAAATGGCACGAAAGGTCTTAAAATTGACAGAAATGGGTCGAAAGTTCTTAAAATCTTCAAAATAATGGGGCGAACGTCTTAAAATTAGAAAAGCAATGGGGCTAAACATGAGGGAGAAAGGAGTCAAGAAAAAAATCCCTCAAGTGGAAATCTCCCCTTAAGCTACATTAATGGATTTAGTATTGAAATTAGCGATAATTGAGATATATTTCAACACTAGCATTAAACGTCCAACTCGTTTAATTGTTCAGTGGCTGATGAAATTGAGTATCAGCTGGACCACCACGTACGAATATTTTAGTCTACCCAGTAAAATTGCATGAATTCGAATGTTTTTTACAATCCCCAAACAAGATGTACCTTTAACTATTGTCTTAGTCATACCTACTGTATATACTATCAACAGTTAAGGGACGTACTACAGCACACACGACGGCACATCGATACTGATACATCCCTTTAGAACTAGGATACCGGGTGAGCAGACAACAAAAGACTCCATTAGACCCCATTAAGGGAGCCACCTTTGCTTTTTTTTTTCTCTTTCTCTCTCTCTCTCTCTCTTTGGCTTGTATCCATTCAGTCTACTGGTTTAAGACGTTTACCCCCATTCAGGTATATAGTTTTGCTTTGACAGCAAGCTAAATTTGTAAATTTGTCGATAGACAAATTTCTCCAGCGAAGCCGGATTTCTCCATACAATGCTGGCTCGCTATTGCTCGCCAGGAAGAAATTGACATCTGGATGGGGATAAACGTCTTAAAAGAGTTGGCTAAACTGGGCCGAATGGATACAAGCCAGGGAAAGAGAGAAAATGAGAGACAGATAAAAACAAAGTCGGTGACCCCCCTTAACGACTCCCCTCAACTTCAACACTCACGGCTCCCCCATTCCATCTCGGTTTAAGTAGGAACACTGGGACGGTTCCATCCAATATCTGTCACGATCAATCTGGGCAGGTAATCCCCTCACTCTGCCGTTTAATCTGATAGTGTGACAACGTTAAATACTGGACACACACTTGAGTAGAGTCCACCTATCTTGAGATTTATCACGCGTTTTATCTAACAGGGTGACGGCGTAAGGGGGGTCACCGGCTTTTTGTCTCTTTCTCTCCTTTTCTCCAACTGTTTTAAGGCGTTTATCCCCATCCAGGTGTCTATTTCTTCCTGGCGAGCGATAGCGAACCAGCATTGTATGGGGAAATCCGGCTTCGCCGGAGACATTTTTATATCGAAAAATTTACATATTTAGCTTGCTGTCAAAACAAAAATATATATATGCTAGCTCGCTACCACTCACCAGGAAAATATTGACACTTAGATGGGGGTAAAAGTCTTAAAACAGTAGGCTGAATAGGGCTGAATAGATACAAGTCAAAGAGAGGGAGAGAAAGAGAAAACAAGGGAGGTGGGCTCCCTTAGTTACTCGGACAATTGAGTAGCGCCCACGTATCTTGAGGCCATGCTCTTTCAAGATTTTGGACTAACCAGGCAATAACTTAAGGGGGGGGGGGAACCTGTTTTTTTATCTTTCTCTCCTTTTCTCTCTTTCCCTGGCTTCTATCCATTCAGACAACTGTTTTAAGACGTTTATCCCCATCCAGGTGTCGATTTCTTCCTGGCGAGCGATAGTGGGCCAGCATTTTATGGAGAAATCCGGCTTCGCCGGAGACATTTTTCTATCGAAAAATTTGCAAATGTAGCTTGCTGTCAAAACAACAATATATATATATATGCTGGCTCGCTACCCCTAGTCAGGAAGATATTGACACCTGGATGGGGGTAAACGTCTTAAAACAGTAGGCTGAATGGGGCCGAATGGATAAAAGTCAAAGAGAGAGAGAGAGAAAGAGAAAAAAAGCGAGGTGGGCTCCCTTAATTACTCTGACAATTGAGTAGCGCCCACCTATCCTGAGGCCACGCTCTTTCAAGATTTTGTACTAACCAGGCAATAACTGAAGCTAATTGATAAACTCTGAGTGTTTATCATTTACAAATACCAGTACAGCTTTAATACAAGTTAGTGAAAGAACGATGGTAGTACCAATATATTTTTGTCGGTGAGTTTCGCTCGTCATGGAATCTAAATTTACTTCGTTATAAGTTAATTTGACTTTATATTGTCTTTGTCCCAGTTTTGGTTTGTTTAGTTTGCAAGTTTTACATTTTAATTCCTAGTGCACGGCATGATGAAGGACAAACAGGAAGGGAAACTAATGCAACATTTCGATAACTATATTACCAGTAGTCTAACCCTGACTTAGCTAAATAATGGAAATCATTCTATTAATATTCCACCTTTCGGATGCTACATATATACGTTAATCCTGGTGCAAGGCTTTTACTAACCTATGAGTACTACGACGCCCTGGGGTATATTAAGGGAGCCCACCTCGCTTGTTTTATCTTTCTCTCCCTCTTTTTGTTTTTTATCCATTCGGTCCCATTCAGCCTACTGTTTCAAGACGCTTACCCCCATCCAGGTGTCAATATTTTCCTGGCAAGCGGTAGCGAGCCAGCATATATATATTTTTGTTTTGACAGCAAGCTAAATTTGTACATTTTTCGATAGAGAAATGTTTCCGACGAAGCTGGATTTCTCCATACAATGCTGGCTCGCTATCGCTCGCCAGGAAGAAAGCGACACCTGGATGGGGATAAAAGTCTTTAAACAGTTGGCTGAATGGGGCCGAATGGATACAAGCCAGGGAAAGAGAGAAAAGGAGAGAAAGATGAAACAAAAAACGGTGACCCCCCTTAACGAGGCATTAGGGGGGCGTAAGGTGGTGCAATCATTCATACCTCGTAGACACCAGGTGGGGAAGATCAGTAGCTGAATCTATGTATTAATGTGTGTGTTTGTTGTGTTTAGTATTTACTGAAAGAAGATACTCTGTGCAGTGTTCAATGTCATTAATTTGTTTTTCTGTTATTACATTGGCATGATGGTAAGATACTGGAGGTAAATAGAGCGAACAAACTATCCACCTTACATACATCCTATTTCGAATCTGAGCTTTCGTTAGTCTAAGTCCAAAGTGATGTTATTTAAGGGGACGTTATTTTATTTATCTATTAAATATTTGTATTCTTACCAATATACAGTATATTTGTGCTAGTTAACTCCCTAGACCTCTATCAAGCTTATAATTAAAACATTCCAAATACACCCCTTCGAGATATGTTTGTAAATTTGTTGGTTGAAACATTTCCCGGCCAAAGGCCGGTTCCTCCTAAATTACAGGCTCGCCAGGACAAAATTGACATCAAAATGGCACGAAAGGTCTTGATATTGATAAAGACATGGGCAAAAGTATTAACCTTTGCAAACTAATGGGGCTTAAGATGAAGAATACTTCCCCTTAAAATAGTGTGGTGCAAATTGGTGAAGTTTATGTAGCATTGTCATATGTGGTATTGGTAATCAGATGTTATGTGTCTTGGTGTGCTGTGGAAAATTATAGTGAGGTGGCGTTATATCTAAAATTATAGTGAGGTGGGTTATATCTAAAATTATAGTGAGGTGGCGTTATATCTAAAATGATATGGTAAGCTGATAGTGTGGTGTAACTTGGTATAGCGTAGCGTTGTGGTGCATGATGTGCAAACTTTGCTCCTGTGATGTGATAGAATGAGACGTGTTGAAGTCTGGTGTGGAATTTATGGCTTGGCCTTTGAGTTACTGGCAAAATTGTATGAAAGTACAGCAGTGGATCTTTCATAGGTTTGATCAATGAAATATAGTGGTAAGAATATAAGTCACGAACACGAATAACTACCTCCCTCGAATTTGGACAGGACCACACTAAAACTGCGTTGGGGAGTCTCACGGCTTACACCATTCAAGGTAAAAAAAAAGAACTAGTGAAACATGTCCTGGGTTAAGGGGAGACTGGCCGTTTGTTTGGTCTATTAATTCCTTTATTAATATGATTTTTTTAGTTTCCCCCCTAGACCTCCATCAAGCTTAGAAAAACACCCCTAGAACCCCCTTCAAGATAAATTTGTACATTTTTCGGTAGAACAATTTCCCGGTTGAAGGCCAGTTCCTCTTAAATTTGCAGGCTCGCTATCGCTCCCCAGGAAATAATCGACACCTAAATGACACGAAAGGTCTTAAAATTGACAACGAAATGGGGTGAAAGGTGTTAAAATCGCCAAACTAATGGGCCGAACGTCTTATAATCTCAAAACTAGTGGGGCTAAACATTAGGGAGAAGGGGGTCCAGAAAAGCGGTCTGCCTCCCCTTAATGTACTGGCAACATACGTGTTGGTTATTACACCCAGTTGTGAATATATAGTATCCTCTTAATCATGCTAATGAACACTTTATAACTAAAAATAGCAAAACCACGTAGACGAAAATTGAAACACTGTTTGAGGAGGAGCACTTTATTGGCTAAGTTTCGCAAGTACCTTATTCAGTTCTGCGAAACGTTGTCAATAAAACGGTCCTCCTTAAACGGTGTTCCTATTAATTTTGTTTATTGTTCGAAGTTCATTTTAACAACATGGACGATTGGACGGAAACTAGTTTTCCTTGACTACTGCACATAGTGCATATATACATTCTGTACTTGCTTTTTAGTTAAAGCAAATAAACAAAATTAAATAAATCCCTAAACTTGAATATGCATATTACGGCGACGACCCCGAAGTCATTCTTGAAATGAGTTCACCTCTCAGCAATCGATCTTTTTCTCATTTCAGACTTTGAACATTCTCTAAATTGCGATGCTGTCAATCACTTCCATCTCGCCTGTAAAGGTTACAGGCGAGATGGAAGTGATTGACAGCATCGCAATTTAGAGAATTAATATAGCAATAATAATAAGTTTAGCAATAATAATTATATACATATCCCCATGCTTTACTTTTGTCTAACTTGTTGGCACCATCATGCTTGTACAAACATACAGTATACACTGAATATCTTGATGTTGCGTGAAACTCATCCATTGTTGGGACAGTGATACTCAACAATAGTATTTTAAGGCCTCTGGAAGAGTAATGCATCTAAACTCGAGACAAATTTGTGTCTAATGAGAGAGAGAGAGAGAGAGAGAGAGAGAGAGAGAGAGAGAGAGAGAGAGAGAGAGAGAGAGAGAGAGAGAGAGAGAGAGAGAGAGAGAGAGAGAGAGAGAGAGAGAGAGAGAGAGAGAGAGAGATAGAGAGAGAGAGAGAGAGAGAGATAGAGAGAGAGAGAGAGAGAGAGATAGAGAGAGAGAGAGAGAGAGAGAGAGAGAGAGAGAGAGAGAGAGAGAGAGAGAGAGAGAGAGAGAGAGAGAGAGAGAGAGAGAGAGAGAGCATATCAAATCCATTTCCAAACAACTACAAGCCACACACAAACACAAATCAGCACCCCCATCACCGTTGATTATATTTGGTGTAAACATTGTCATAAAAAGATCAGTGCAGAAGTTACATGACCAGATTTACCGTATACCAGTTATCGTAAAAATAACTGTGTGTGAATCCAGCTCTACTCACATTTTGTTCTTGTTTTTCTTTTCAACTCAACATTTTTAACGTCCTTTAACTTCACTATTTTTTTTTTTTTTTTATCCTCACTCTGCAATTTTGTTCGGCCTCCTCCATTGTTTTCTTCCACAGCTGTGTATTCGTACCTTCCCTTAACAAACTGGCCGTTTGTTTGGTCTATCTATCTATCTATCTATCTATCTATCTATTGCCTGACACCGTGATCCCCGAAGGGGTGGCCACGAACGAACCGCCCCCATGCTCCTCTGTCCCCAGTCAGTCGACGCCCCTCCCCCCAATTAATTTATTCATTTTTTTAGTTTCCTCCCTAGACCTCCATCAAGCTTAGAAAAACACCCCCTAGACCCCCATCAAGATAAATGTGTAATTTTTCGGTAGAAAAATTTCCCAGCCGAAGGCCGGTTCCTCTTAAAATTGCAGGCTCGCTATCGCTCGCCAGGAAATAATCGACACCTAAATGGCACGAAAAGTCTTAAAATTGACAACGAAATGGGGCGAAAGGTATTAAAATCGCCAAACTAATGGGCCGAACGTCTTATAATCTCAAAATGAGTGGAGCTAAACATTAGGGGAGAAGGGGGTCCAGAAAAACGGTTTGCCTTCCTTTAACCCGTACACCACCATTACGTAATTGTCATCATATTATGTTACCAATGGACAATTTTCTTTAGTTTATAGTCAACCTCTATGCCTCAAATGGGTAAATACGATATCAATAAACACTCTGAAAACAATGGTTCTTCTTAAACTGGATAAAGTCATCTAACTTTAGCAACCATCAAAGGCGTCATGGTGCTGGAGGGGTAAAAGCCTTCCCCGTTGCAATTGCTTGTCCCGCTTTGATTCCGTTTTGCTCTTTCTCTCAACTCAAATGTTCTGGATATTTTTCTTGTTTCCGGGATGTCTCAAATATATACATTTGTTCACCCAATTTCAGAGAAAAGCCTTTAACCCAGAGTTTTGTGTTCGACCCTTCTCTTTTGTTCTCTACCTGTGCTCTTCGGCCTTTTAATTTCCTGTGCCCTTTCTACAAACCACCAGACTCTCACACACACTCTCTCTCTCTCTCTCTCTCTCTCTCTCTCTCTCTCTATATATATATATATATATATATATATATATATATATATATATATATATATATAATTATACAATATGAATATTTCATATTACAAATGTAATGGATGCAGTACCTAATGACTGAAAATCTTGATAGGTGTTATGATAATATTTAAGTAAGAGATAATGAAACCAAATGGTGAAACAGTATCGATGCAGCTTCAAAAGGCGAACTGCACTGAACCAGAAAAAGACAGCCAAGTGCCCTTAGTTTGGAAAGCCCAATCCACGTATATGCAGTCACTCATCATCTCGAGTAAAACCATCGAGTAAGAATTTGAACGTATCATCAACACACGCACACATAGGCCTACACAACTGCTACTTCTTCCTATTACGGGAAGTAGGATCTCAGTTAACCGGCTGGATTCAGTGGTCGACCAGCCCAATAACTTAGTGGTTTGTATATGTGTAGCCTCTGTCACACCGAGAATCAAAGCTGCACACTTGTATTGTGTTTCAATAGTTGTCTTGCTATATATGATGTTTCTTAATTCCTTCTTTCTTATCATTCTATTTCACTTTCGTGTCTGTTCTTCTATGTATCTTCCCTCCATCAGTCTTGCATTCCCTCTGTGATTCCCCGCCTTCTGTGTGCTTAAGCCTTGCTGAAAATTAAAAAAAAAAAAAAAGTCCTGCAATTGTGCCCGGACTATTTGTATATTTTTTAGCTTGGCATCAAATATATATATTTTGTTCCAGTTTGATATTTATTCTGCCAAGCTTTAGTATTTACCTGGTGTTTATTTATTTGTATATATTGCTTCCGATTTTTTGTTTTACCTTATGCAATATCCGTGATTTCAAATCATATCATAGCCATATATTGTTATTCAGTATGTTGTTCTTTTAACATCCACTTCCACTTCAATATTTATCAACTGTTATACCTAGTTATTTTATCAATGGTTTGTTCTGATAGCATACAATTTTCATCTTTCATCTCAAGCCTCTATTATATGCATTTATCATACTTCGTAATTCGTGTACAGTCTGAATATTTACCATATTACAAATTCTGTCTTACTGTTCTTCTTCGTCCATCACCTTCTATTTTATGTCTTCAGTTTGGTTGTATTAGATTAACCCGTTCAGTACCGGTGAATTCTTTATATTATGATTTCAGCTACATTTAGACGATTTTATGAAGCTTAGGAAGGATACATGGTAGCTAGGAGTAATTGAGATGGTTTGTAGCTTTTTCTCGGGTAAACGTAATTCCTAAGCTGAATAAAATCGTCTAATAGTTGACAAAATATAATGATAAGGATGTCACCGGTACTAAATACCCTCATTGTTTCCTGATTAAATAGCACTGTATGAATATTCCCATATTCAAAATATGCTATAGGGGTGCAATGCCTGGTGAGTTATCTGCTCAACAGGTGGCGTTGTGTGTGTGTAAGTGTGAGAGTCCGAGTGTAGGGGGTGAGACAGTGAAGCACGGGAATGAGGTGGCTTCAGAGATGGGGTCGTTTCGGGCCATGAGTGAGCACCGTGCCTCATGCGAAGGCAAGATGGCAGGTGCTCGTTGTACTCTACGTGCTTCACATGTCTCACTCCCTAGACTGGAACAAGACCTCACGGGCTTCACTGTTCATTGTAAAACGGTGAATGTTAAGGCTCTCAGCCTATGCCCGAGAGGAAGTAAGTTGGAATATAGAAAAAAAAAAAAAAAAAAAAAAAAAAAAAAAAAAAGGGTTAAGCTTATATAACATTAGCTGTCGGCTCCTGCTCTTCGTCTTTCCCCGACTGGCTTCTTCCTTCTCCTTGCCAATTTATTCCTAATTGTGTTGAATAATGCAGGTGTTGTAATTAAGGTTATGCATGAAATACCTTCCCCCTGTGTGATGTTGAGCAGCTCCGGCTAAATGGCCTCCTGGCTCTAGGCCACGAAAGCATGCAAGCTCCCAAGCTAAGATGTTCGTCACTCATAAAATACAATATGGACGGCTTGTGGCCTTCATTACCTAAGTATAGCTATGTAAACTGGTGTAGTGATTGTAATTGCATTTGGAATAATTATACAAATCATGTAGGTATTAAATAAAGTGCAGGAATACATCAAACCATATGGTTCGAAATGTATGTAGGTATTAAATAAAGTGCAGGAATACATCAAACCATATGGTTCGAAATGTATGCGCGGTATGGGAGGGTTAAAATGTGGTTAGCCACTGTAATCACACACACACACACACACACACACACACACACACACACACACACACACACACACACACACACCTACCCCAAGGCACGAAAATATTTTTTTTTTTCATCGATACCTTCATCGAAAAAATGCATTAATTCAACTTGCTTCCTCTCGATTCCTCCTCACAGAACCTCCACTTCCCTACTGCTCGAGGCAAGATGTGGAGAGAGAGAGAGAGTGAGTGAGAGAGCGAGAAAGAGAGATAGAGGATGTGTGTGTAACTATCAAGGATGTTAGAAGGTATTAATGTTAATGTCATATTAATTACTCAAACTACACAGAACTAACTAATACTCGCCAATTGATCACTAGCGAGTTGCAGGCTATAAGGAAGTTGGAGCTGTAGACATCGATATTAAACCGAAATGCAATACTAATGTAGATTTGTTATGGCTAAAGAACATGTTGAATTGGGATATATGTATTAATAAGTGAACTACAACCGTATTGGAGCATGTAATTCTGCTAAATATCGATGTCTACAGCTCCAACTTCCTTATAGAACGAAACTCGCAAGTGGTCAATTTAGTGATAGATTGACGAACAATATGTATAATGACATAAGCGGGCAGATACCCCTTGTTATATTATAAAAGGAGTGAATTAAGCATTATTTCATATATAATATAGGGTTTCAGTTTATGATATATATACAGTATATAATATATATATATTTATTTAATATATATTGATTCAGAGTTGTTATATTCTGCAGTAAAAATAAACTGAATGGAACAAACGGATATATAAAGATCATTATTTAACATGCTTTGTAATTTACCCTATGTATCTTGTAATTAATATAGCTAATCGAATTGATTACTTGTAACCTCGCTACTTAAAGAAACGGCTACATTATTAAACAAAGTTTTTCCATACTCAGTTATTTCGCCGAGACTTATAATATCATGTAACCTGAACTTGGCCCTCTATTATTCCTACCCAATCCAATCTGCCCCTTGTGTAACTGCTTTCAAAATATTGTTAAATAAAAAAACTTTAGAGCGAGATTAGTTTTTGGCGGAAATTAAATATCCACAGAGTGAATGTTTTTTTTCTTCAATTCCGCCTCTCTTTTACTCCATGATTAAACAGATCAATAAATCTAGTTTATAGAGTCATAGTTAATCAGACTAACCAGTTTTTCATTAATGTTGAGGTTTTATCTGTCCTTCTTAATATTATTTTACTCATCTTCATGCTTATGCTCCTTTTTGTTTTCTGGTTTCCCTTTCCTCGTCTTAAATTCCTATTGTGCTAGATTAATGCAAATTTTACAATGTTATAATCAAGGCTCGTATGAAGGAGATTTCCCTCGAGTAATCCTCAAGAAAGTTGTGGCAACGCACGTCCAAGCTTGTTGGCACACACTCTCTCTCTCTCTCTCTCTCTCTCTCTCTCTCTCTCTCTCTCTCTCTCTCTCTCTCTCTCTCTCTCTCTCTCTCTCTCTCTCTCTCTCTCTCTCTCTCTCTCTCTCTCTCTCGTATTTTGTATGTCTGATAATTCTCCCTCCAGTCCTTCACCATTACAAGTTATCTGTTATAATCTGAGCAATTCAATCTGTATACACAATTTGATTTTATGTTTTGTTTTTCCATGAATAATCGTCTCTCTCGTCTTCTTCTCCATTCATCGCAAGTACTCCTTCGCCTTCTTGATTAAAGAGAAGTTTCCCCAAAAATATATACAAGAAACTCTTTATTTTATTAATCCTTAAGAAGTTGAGAACATTCATCATTGCTAGTAGGAAGCAAAAGCGCGCGCGCGCGCACACACACACACACCACATACACACACACACACACACACACACTACATACACACAATGTTTGCGCTGCAATAACCATTAATCTCCAGTGTGATCCCATGGCCTTAGTTACACTTTGTGTATTCTGTTCAGCTTATTATATATTGTCCTTAGAATTTAGAGAAATATTGTTGAAACGAATCAAAGCCATAAAATTCAATAAGAGCTACAGTATTTTTCTTTTGCAATAAACTTCCATCAAAATACTTGGTATCAATTAAAATATTCCCCCAATGATATGATTCATGTATTAATCATCTTCAATGAAATATTGAATCATGCATGCATTCAGGTGGCTTGCGGATATATAAAATAAGTAATTATACTGCATACACAATGATGTATCTATACAGAATAATTATACAGTATATATAAGAGAGTAAGAAATTAAAAGGGATTACAAACAATATGTATTAACCAAGACGACTATCAAGCTTTGTTTTGTTTCCATTGGTATAACAATATTACACACACACGCAGACACACATACACACTTACACAGTCAAACACACATACACCCATAGCCATACCCAGGCTCACACAAACACATCCATTCTCATATCACAGACACACACACACTTACACAATCAAACACACATACACCCATAGCCATACAGAGGATCACACACACACATCCATACTCATATCACAGACACACACACACTTACACAATCAAACGCACATACACCCATAGCCATACCCAGGCTCACACAAACACATCCATTCTCATATCACAGACACACACACACTTACACAATCAAACACACATACACCCATAGCCATACCCAGGATCACACACACACATCCATTCTCATATCACAGACACACACACACACTTACACAATCAAACGCACATACACCCATAGCCATACCCAGGATCACACACACACATCCATTCTCAGATCACAGACACACACACACTTACACAATCAAACGCACATACACCCATAGCCATACCCAGGATCACACACACACATCCATTCTCATATCACAGACACATACACACTTACACAGTCAAACACACATACACCCATAGCCATACCCAGGATCACACAAACACATCCATTCTCATATCACAGACACACACACACTTACACAATCAAACGCACATACACCCATAGCCATACCCAGGCTCACACAAACACATCCATTCTCATATCACAGACACACACACACTTACACAATCAAACACACATACACCCATAGCCATAACCAGGATCACACACACACATCCATTCTCATATCACAGACACATACACACTTACACAGTCAAACACACATACACCCATAGCCATACCCAGGATCACACAAACACATCCATTCTCATATCAGACATTATTCAATAATGCCTCTTCCTCGCGTTCCTCACAGGCTCTCGACTGCCATGCCCCTAGGAGAGAGAGAGAGAGAGAGAGAGAGAGCGAGAGCGAGAGCGAGAGACCTATATTTGCATGTGAATGTTTGTGTGAGGATAATAGAACCAAAATAAAATACTGTTGTAGGTAGTAGGGGTAGGCAGCCCCGCCTAGGGAAGTACTACCGCCAAGGTAGTACTTCCCTAGTACTTCCTAGACTCAGGGAATAGCCTGAATTCCATTTTCTCTCCCAGGCCTTGGTAGCTGGATACATATCTTTCTGCCTCACACATCAGGGGTATCAGGAAAACTCTCTTTATATAACATACACATCCAACTTCACGACATTGCCCTACATTGCTATCCTCTATCCATAAAACACTACTCTTCCCACTACATATCATACATGTAACACCATACACCTTACCCAATAAATATGGCAGTACAATTATTAAGAGCAAACCTGGTGGTCCCTCGGATATCCACCCCCGGCAGGGTTGGGTCATTGACACAGGGCCCTCCCAGTCGTCATCATGCGACTGTGTCAAGAGCATTGCAACGTCCCAAAGCTGCTCGTCGGTGCAGGTTTTTCTTTAGCAATATAAGGGGACTTCACTCTAACATCAATTCTGTACACCAATTGCTTCAAGCAGAATCCCCTACTCTCCTTTTTTTGACAGAGACTCGAGTAACATCCACATCTGACACGTCTAGATTTAATTTTCCAGGTTATCAACTGCTCCAAAATTTCAGACCTAAAGGAGGTGTATGTTGCTTCGCAAAATCTGAAATTGCCCTGGAGGAGGTTACTAGTTTCAATTGTCCCTATTTTGATTATTCTATATACAAATTAATTTCTGCTGGTAAATTTAAATACATATGTTGCATCTACCGTTCCCCAAATACTCCTCCAGAGCAAAGTCTTTTTGATTCTCTGTCCTCAGAACTCAGTGTCCTCAACTTAAATGCTTCTTCTGAAATCACTGTGTTGGGTGATTTTAATGTCCATAATGTGAATGGCTCACTCATTCAGCCAGGACTGATGATGCTAGTCTTGAATGTGAGCTATTTGCAGACTCATTTAATCTCACTCAACTAGTCAACCAACCCACCCGTGTACCAGATAATCCTAATCATAATTCCCACCTACTGGACTTATTTTTAACAACCAATTCAGAAAATTATGATGTTACAGTGAGGTCACCGCTTGGATCTTCTGATCACAGTCTGATACAGGCCACCTGTCTATCACCTACCACACCTTCCCACTCTGAACCTGTTTTGGTGACTAAATGGCATTACGATAGGGCAGACTGGGAGGGTCTTCAAGGTTTCTTTATTGATATTCCCTGGACCTCTTTCTTTTCTAATGATGCACACTCCACCTTGAGCCACATACAAGATTTTGTAAAAATTGGAATGGAAACTTTTATTCCTCATCAAAAGTACAGTAAAAGATCTAATTCACCTAAATGGTTTGACCATAATTGTGCTAGAGTAACTGAACAAAAAGCAATAGCCTACAATGCATACACAAGATCAAAAACTCATGAAGCCTTTAATTACTTTAGAAATCATGCCAAAACTGTATTAAACCTAACTAAATCAAACTTTCTCCACAAGCAGGCAAATAAACTTCTAATTAATCCAAATGATAACAAAATATTTTGGTCTACTCTTAACTCATTTAAATCCAACTTCACTACTGCTTCATCCATTCCACCATTAAAATCTCCGACTGGCAATCTTGTAAGTGACCCACGAGGTAAAGCTAACCTTCTTGCGGATATTTTCTCCACCAACTCAACCTTAGATGAAATAAATCAAGATGTCCCTGTACTTAATTTTAATTCGCCTGAAATTCCCTCACTTAAGATCCTACACCAGACATGTCAAAACTATTTTGCAGAATCTCTCAATAGATAAGGCTCCTGGTCCAGATGAAATTCCTCCAATAGTACTTAAGAATTGCTCCTTGGTGCTCGCTCCTGTATTGGCAAAAAATTTCCATCTGTGTACTCATACCTCATGCTTCCCAGTACCCTGGAAAGAAGCAAACATCCATCCAGTTCCTAAAAAAGGTGCCTCTTCAGATCCATCAAACTACAGACCAATAGCTATAACTTCCACTCTTGGTAAAGTCTTTGAAATTATATTAAATAATCACATAATTAAGCATCTTGAGAATAATAAATTAATCAGTGATAGGCAATATGGTTTTAGACGATGTCGATGAACTGCAGACATGCTTTGCCTTCTTACGCATCAAATCAACCAAGCTACAGACCAACATGGTGAAACACATACAATAGCACTGGATATATCAAAGGCATTTGATAGAGTCTGGCATCAATCCTTATTGTCGAAGATGTCACACTACGGCCTTTCATCATTAGTTCCACTAATTTCTTCTTATCTTCATAACAGAAAAATGTGTGTAATGGTAGATGGCCTTTATTCTCAATTTCACTCAATAAATGCTGGTGTTCCCCAGGGATCAGTTTTGGCCCCAATTCTGTTCCTCATTCATATCAATGATCTCATATCTACCACTCATAATCCAATACATTCCTACGCAGATGACTCAACACTCCACAGTTCCTTCACATTTACCAATTCTTTCACCCAACCCGATCTTATAAATTCAAAAATAAACACTGCAATTTCTCTGAACCAGGACCTTTCTAGAATTAATGGATGGGGACAAAAGAATCTAGTTTCCTTTAATGCACAGAAAACCAAATACATTCAATTTTCTAACAGACAGAATCTCACTGACTCCCATATATTTTTTAATGATGTAAATATTCCCACTTCCCCTAGTATTGACATTCTCGGTGTAACATTAAGTACTAACTTGAGCTGGACACATTATGTTAGAAGCATTGCTAAGAATGCCTCTAAAAAACTGGGACTCCTGTACAGAGTTCGAGAATTCTTCACTGACGAGCAGTTGGCGGTGATATAAAAGTCATGTGCGTTCTCAGATGGATTACTGTTCACCTCTGTGGGGTGGAAGTGGAGTGGTTGCATTGAGGCAGTTGGACAAAATTCAAAATAAAGCTATTAGATTAATCAATAACCCTGCAATCACACAGGACCTTCCTACATTATCCATACGAAGAAACGTTGCATCCCTTGCATTATTCTACAGATATTTTCACAGCAATTATTCCGAGGAACTTGCTTCAATTGTGCCGCCTCTCCACATCTTTCCCCGTAGAACTAGGGCAGCTGAGAGTGCCCATGAATTTACACTTTCTCCTCCACAATGCAGAACTTCTGCTTATCAGAATTCATTTATCCCCAGAGCTACTACTCTTTGGAATTCACTTCCCTCGAATTGCTTTCCACAAACTTACAATCTACAAATGTTTAAATCCAGTTGTTACAAACATTTTATGAATGGAGGATGCCTTTAGGCACATGGACCTTTTTGTTTTATCTGTGTTTTTCCTTCCTCCGTTCATTGTCTCTTTAAAAAAAAAAAAAAAAAAAAAAAAAAAATGTACATAATGACGGCGAGACAAACTGCTATACACTGTGAGAAGGTATGGGCCAGTTTCAGCGATACACTAATAACGAAAACACTAAAATTACGTGGTGATGGGCTGGTCTATCAGAGTGAGAACTGAGCGGTCTCTGCCATACCCATAGCTTACTCTGACTGTTCCTTTTACTTATATATTTTCTAGATCTCGTGTGACGGCGTCTCTTCCGTGGATTGACCTCCCAATCTACCGAGATTGGAAGCCAAAGCGTCACATTTTTCCTTTGCCCCTCAACTTTCTCTTCATAATTGGTGAGGGGCACAGGGCCCTGGGTGGGGCTTTGGTTTCCCGGGAGTTTCCGCACCCTCCTCAGCTCCCCGCCATGGAGTGGCTTCGGTCGCCTAGGCTTTATTGTGGTCGGCAGGGAGGATTCTGTGGGGGTGCTCGGTTATGGTCTTGGCCTTGCTTGGGGCCTTGGGGCTGTTCGGCCAGGCAGCTTGGGGAACAACAACAACAACACCAACACTAAAATTACACACTTAGTTTCATACTTGCTTCATTCTATCAAAATTAAGGGGAGATGGGTAGTTTTCTGGTCTCCCTTCTTCCTCATGTTTAACCCCATTATATTTTAGATTTTAAGACGTTCGTCCAATTAGTTTGGCGATTTTAAGACCTTTTGCCTCATTTGTATGTCAATATTAAGACCTTTGGTGCAATTTAGGTGTCGATTTGTTTCCTAGCGAGCGATAGCGAGCCTGTAATTGTGGAGGAATCGGCCTTCGACCCGGACATTTTTATATCGAAAAATTTACAAACTAATCTCGCAGGGAAATCTAATGGGTGTTTTTCTAAGTTTGAGGAGGTCTAGAGAAGAAACTAAAAAGGATTATAAATGTATGAAAAACTCGAGCAAAAAATTAACACTTTCCTCTTAACCACTTTCACATTGCAGTATTCATGTGTGTAATTTAGAATGCACAGGACGCAACAAAACTGACAACACAGGCTTTTGATTTGGCCTTTTAATATTTTGGCGTGCACAGACCACTTATGTTTTTTTACTTAACCCATTCAGTACCGGTGACATCCTTTTCATTAAAATCTGACAACTATTAGAGGATTTCATTTAGCTTAGGAAGGACGTCTACCAATGAAAAGGTTACAGAATATCTCAAATAATCCTTTCACCTACCATATATCCTTCGAAAGATTCATAAAATCGTCTAAACGTAGCTGCAATCAAATGAAAAATACGTCACTGCTACTCAAAGGGTTAATACTAAACCTTTACTAAATTTGCTTTCATTAACACCCCAGTAAAGTGCTCTCTCTCTCTCTCTCTCTCTCTCTCTCTCTCTCTCTCTCTCTCTCTCTCTCTCTCTCTCTCTCTCTCTCTCTCTCTCTCTGCTTTAATCGTTGAATTCTCCGTACACATCTATCTCTTAAAGTATATATAGAGTATGTATTGAACAGCCATGGCTTGGTGGTGTTACCTCCACGCCAGGGATTTTCAATGCAATTCAACCTCAAGTTTATGTTGTTCTTCTGGCTTAATTGACCGCGTGTTGGAGGGGAGATTTCTTCATGTCTTAATTTACAGTATACATATTAGTATTATTTGTATTTGTTGTATTTAATATTATTAGTATTATTAATATTTGTATTATTATTATAGTTATTATAATTTATTATTATTATTATTTATTAAATATATATATATAGCCTATATTGTTTTTAGCTCCTCCTTTGAGAGAAATTTAAAAAAACAAACAGTAGAACATTTTTCCGGCCGAAGGGCAGTTCATCCTAAATTACAGGCTCGCTATCCCTCGTCAGGAATAGATAAACACCTAAATGGCAATGGCAAAACAAGTCTTAAAATCGACAAACGTATGCGGCAAATGTTTTAAAAACGCAAAACTAACGGGGCTAGACATATGGGACATGAGGGTCCAAAAAAGAAATAATAATAATAATTTCCTTAATGACACGTGACTGGGCTTTGTGATAATGTACAGAAGCTACCGTAAGTGGGCTACAGCAAGAATATCATCCCAATGATATGTGTTAATGTGCGCAGCGTAACGTTGCCTAGATGTTCCCTATAGAATCTGACATCGACCAACCTCCGCCATTTTGGTGCCACTGGTTATGCTTCCCTTTACACTCAAATGTATCCATGTTCATTAAGGGGACAGTGTTTTTTTGTTTGCTTCTATATATTTGTATTTTCATATTTTTTAGTTTCCTCCTCCATCAAACTTAAAAAAAAAAAAAAAAATCCATTAGATCCCCCTACGAGACGAATGTGTACATTTTTCGGTAGAAAAATGTCATGGCCGAAGGCCAGTTCCTCCACAATTACAGGCTCGCTATCGCTCGGCAAGAATAAAAATCGACACCTAAAGGGCACGAATGATATTAATATTGACAAGGAAATGGGGCAAACGTCTTAAAATCTCTATACTAATAGGGATAAGCATGAAGGGGAAAGGGGACCAGAAAAACGGCCTATCTCTCCTCAAAAGGATTCAGCAATGGTGGTACAGGATAAATTACTTCCCCCTTGGATCTAAATTCTATATGATCAAAACTGAATTATTATCCAGTTCTTTGATAATTATGGCACCATAATGGCGTCCAGGGAAAAAAGATAAGCGCGCTCTCTTGCTAGAGGATGTCTACTGCTACCCACCTTTTACATGGCTACTTGTATCTGCGATATATTTGCTACTGACCAATGTTTACACAAACATTACCCTATATTATTCAATCTGTTCTTCAGATTTGAAAATACTGTATTTGACATATATTTGCATGTACAGTTTGCCGCACATATTCTATTCCGTTGGGGTCGTGATATGGCAGCGCTACACCCACTTCTCCAACCCCCTCCCTCCCTCCCTCCACCTCATATTAGTAGGAGGTGGAGTGAGGGAGGGGGGTAGGGGAGGGGGGTGCAGAGCTGCCTAATCACGACCCCAACGGAATAGAATATGTGCGGCAAACTGTACCTACTGTATAGAAGTAATGTAGCATGATGAAGTAGTTTTGCAACAGCTGGACGTGCAGGCAACTTGACCTACTTTGTATACGTGCTAAAAATTACTTCTCAATGTCTCAACATACATGGAAGAAAAACTTGTCCTATTCTTCAGTAATAGAGGAGTAGTATATACAATGTTTTTATCCAGAACATAAAGAAATACACGGATTGGGGTTCAACCCTGCTAACTTCTAAGCTATACATCAAGAAATATTGCATAACAAAACAAAATGTTACCGGTCAATAGCTTCCATTGTTGCAATACAGGGGAACATGGTGAAAACAAAACAAAGAAATGTTGAAACATGAAACAAAGGAATACAAGTCGTCAGAAAGTGAAAGAGAGAACAAATATAAAAGTTCAGAAAACAATTGGAAACAAGAAGCTCTAAAATCGAGGCAGAAGTGAGAACAAACAAACTGAAGAGTGGGGGAAGGGTGTGCGGTAATATGCACACCACAGTACACGGGAATACAAAGTAGATCAGTGCCAATCAAAGAGCAAATATACAAGAAAAATCTCTCTCTCTCTCTCTCTCTCTCTCTCTCTCTCTCTCTCTCTCTCTCTCTCTCTCTCTCTCTCTCTCTCTCTCTCTCTCTCTCTCTCTCTCTCTCTCTCTCTCTCTCTCTCTCTCTCTCTCTCTCTCTCTCTCCATAAGTGCATTTGTGTAATTTAGTTATTTTCTGCAAATTTCTGCAATTGTGTAAAACATCACATTTAGTATCTACATAAAATTAAGCCTAAGAACGGCACTAAGATTATGCACGACTGTCCATATTATAGGGAACAACGCAAATTAATATCGCCATAGCAAAATACAACATAATCTGGTTTTAACATGAACGATTTTACAGAAGCACGGAGTACGTAAGATTCAGTGGTTTGACTTACTAATATATGTATTGATAGAACGTTCTCTCTATCTCTCTCTCTTTCTCTTTCTCTTTCTCTTTATTTCTCTCGCTTTCTCTCTCTCTCTCTCTCTCTCTCTCTCTCTCTCTCTCTCTCTCTCTCTCTCTCTCTCTCTCTCTCTCTCTCTCTCTCTCTCTCTTTGTTTCTCTCTCTCTCTCTCTTTCTCTCTCTCCCAATTCGTTTAAAGCTCCCTTCATCGTTCCAACCAGAATCACCTTTATCGAAAAACGAAAAAGTTGTTTGTGCCGAGTGGGATTCGTGAAGGGTAATGACCCGACTTATTAGATTACCCCGGGGCCTCCCATCAGATTACAGCCGGGAATTAGAAAGGGCCATGGAGGGGGTGGAGTGGGATTGGAACATGTTCATTGACCGGGACACATAGCCATTCATTAACTAAACTTTAGCCTGACTACTATTTGAAAGTACAAAAGTATAGTTTTCGTTTGACGAAGGAGGGTCGGCTCGGGAGACCGTGTCATTTCCTTTATTTCCATTATGAACAACGTATGTACTATGTTCTCTTATTGGCAATAAATATTATATATTAAATTTACTTTGTGTGTGTGATGATAGTGCCTGACTTCAATCTTGATATTACTTTTGTCATTCAACTTCCTATTGATTTTTAATACTGTTTTGCTAGTATTTATATAGTATAATATAATTATAATATAATATACCTTGGATCATCTCTCTTTCCTTCCTCCTCCGCCAGATGTCTGTACCTTTGCTTCTTCTCGTGCTTAGGTCATACATATAACCCTTTCAATTATTGCAACTTCGGTAAAAGTTATAAATCCTTACAACGCGCCTGAAACTCATTTTGCTCCGTGGAACAACATGTTTTTAGTCACCCACGCTAACCCCCCCGCCCCACACACACACACACACACACACACACACACACACACACACACACACACACACACACACACACCTTCCCCCCCCCCCCCCGGCTTATTCCGTCCTTTCCATGTTTTAGTCTGGCTTTCATCATTCTTATTTCCATTACCGTCTTTTCTTCACGTGTTGATGTTTGAATAATTTGTGCTTTGAAATTTCTTGACCTTCATCTGCTTAATTTAATTATACATAAGTTTTACCTTTTCATCGTTTAAAGCACACTTATTATACCCCTCCATTTGATCATAAGGTGTTTGGCCAAATTGATACGTATGTTTATTATTTTGAACTATATATATATATATATATATATATATATATATATATATATATATATATATATATACCTTTTACTCATTGACATCTTTCCATAGCTATATTTCTGTAGGTAAGCTACCAGGAATTCCAAGAGATGAATCGCGATTTTCCAAGAATATTCACAAAATATAATTACTTTAGAGGACATGAATTGAAAGAACACTAGATAACATTATATATTCCAGTTCGTTTGGGCAAAACATAAATTTAGACAGATTAACAGGCTTCGAACTATCTCCCTTAACCTTTTCTACTACCACAGATCCTTCTTAAACTGCACAATATAGTATATATATATATATTAAAATAAGCATAAAAATATTCAAACATAGCATAATATTGTCATTGGTACTTCAATAAAATGAACAAAATATTGTCACGATTAATATGACTATACTATTATCCACACCACCCCATTAGTTTTCAGGTTTTAAGACGTTGAGCCTATTATTTTGGCGATTATAAGACTTTTCACCATTATTTTTTTACCAATAATAAGGACCTTTTCGAGCTTGTAATTTAGGAGAAACCTACCTATGGCCGGGAAAAAATGTGTCTTCAAGGGGGGGGGGGGGTTTGTTTAAGGTTGGTGGAGGTCTAGGAGGAAACGATAAAAATAATATAATGCCCATCCCCCCCTTTAAGCTGAAGTTTCGTCTGATAGAGGCAACACACAAACAAAAACACACACACCCACCACTGCAATCCCTCTTCACCCCGGTCTTCCTCCCATCTTACAAGTTTGTCTTATCCCTCCATCACTCTGTTCGTTTCCTTGGCCCAAAAATCCGGCTTCAGTTTTATCACTTTAAACTTCACCCTCGCTTCGCCACTGTGAGTTTCTGTGGACACAACATTTTGTTTCTAAATAAAGTAATACATATTTTGTTTTCCCAGCTGATGGTAAATGTAATCCTTTGGCGGTTGATTTATCGATGCCTAATTGAGATATACATACATACATACATACATACATACATACATACATACATACATACAAC